>OMKZ01023420.1:10897-31742 GCA_900302535.1 Neoniphon sammara
TGAGTACCACAGACACATTGCAAGTCCCTACGGGGATGTTATAGGATTATATCCTAGAGATTTCTTCCTCTGGGGTGGCGCCAGGTCAGTTTATAATAAAAATAAAAATAAAAATAAATGATTTACAAATATGAAAAGCTCATGGATTCGCGGCTGGGGTGAATTCCCTATCTTGCTTAACCACTCGACCTCTGCTCGCAAATAAATTATGTTCAGTATGAATCCTTTGGATAATTCAAAACCATTGCACGCAGAACTTCTGATTCACCGATGGATTCAGTACATCCCTGGCACATTGTCCGCTTACTTTATCTAATGTGCCACACTTAACAAAGACTTAAAAAATAGTGAGACTACCAAGTGTAAAATCAAAGTGAGCAAATAGTCACCAAAATAAGAGAATCTACGAGGAAAATCCGCTAAACTTCAAGACTCACGGCATTTTGGGAGAAAATTAGTCCATTTTCTCTCTGTGTCTCTCTCCATCCGGATAAGAGGGATTTGGTTGCAAATTGCAAATAAAACAACGCAGCCGAAACGCAGGGAACCGTTGCATAAACCGATTGAGATCCGTCTCAAGTAGTCCATTGACAATCGTTTGTCCGAGTGGTGCACCGAGGCAATTGCGGAGCAACTACACAGACCCTCATTGTATGAACATTCCTCTTTCGACATGACACACGTATATGGATAGTGGGGTCCAAATGCACACTCTAGTGGAGTGAAGAATGAATTACCCTTAAGAAGCCTGGCCCGAGGATAAACTGAAAAAGACATGGGGAAAGAAGCTCATATTGGTTTGTTAGTCACATGACACTAAATTTGTGTAAGGACATACAGCTGCTGATGGCAGCAGTAGATCAAAAGGTGGGTAAATAATGCTAGGAAAAGCTTTATAATGCTGCTTAATAATGTGTACAAAGAATTTTGTCAGCCTGAAAAAATAGGGTAGACGAATATTGCAAATATGAAGGTAGGTATAATGTTATTTCAGGTGGTTTTACCTTCTTCTGCATGCCTGCAAAACACTGCACATGGTCAATGATTCACTGATTCATTGATTAATTTTCTTTAGCTGATTATCCCTGTTCAGGATCACAAACGTTCTGCATATCCTAGCATTCACTTGGCAGGAGACATGGAAGTGTGGCCAGTCCCTCACAAGGCTAACACCTACAGACAATCACTCACATTCACACCTATGGGCACTTTAGAGCCTCAGGTCCACCTGACTTGCATGTAATGGGAATGTTGGAGCACATGAACACTGGGAGAGCATGCAAACTGCGCACAAAAAGGACCAGAGAAGGAAACTAACTGCCTTGCTGTGCAGAAGTTGTGTAGTTACATGGTCATTAAGCAGGTAAAACAAGTAGGTAAGCACTACTGAAACAGGAAGGGGTTTATAATTTTCCAGGATGGTTTGATAGAGATTGACAAATTATAGCTTTTGTGGTGAGCAGCATTTTGATCTTCCAGTTATGAGACCATCTTCGCAACACCCAAATCTGGAAAAGGGATTCAAACTTGATTAAAACCATTCAGATACCAGAAGCCTCTTTATTAAGTCCGGCCTTCCTGGTTGCTACTGACAGTCCGGAGGCAACTTGACATTAACTGCAGCCCAGGCTTTCATTTTATTATTGATGGCTGAGGTGACAGTGTATGACAGCTCATCTTGTTCACCTCCTGCTAAGTCCATAAGACCCATGAAGTTATCATTATCATGAACACATGGGGATGACAGTGGAAGATACTCCAAAGATGGCCTGCAGGAATCTTCACAAACACTGTGGATCATAAAATAGGACATCCATCATTTACAGCAGGACTCTTGTAGGACATCCTGCTGGTAAATAACTGAGCAACAATCACTGTTTCAGACTGTTGAAATACTAATTCAATAAAATTGAATTCCTGCAGTTTTATTTTTTCCTTCTGCATATAGTATGGGATTTTGTACAGTCCTGCAGTAATTTGAAAAAGAAAATCATACAAAAACCCAATGCTATAAAAATGTAGCATGGCGTAGAGGAATGAGATCTGACATGTCTCTATCCAGAAATCAAGATGTCTTACAGGAATAACAAAATCCTGTTGTACACGCAGGAGTAAAATTCTGCAGAATTTCAAAATA
The DNA here is from genome assembly GCA_900302535.1 of Neoniphon sammara. NCBI lineage: Eukaryota > Metazoa > Chordata > Actinopteri > Holocentriformes > Holocentridae > Neoniphon > Neoniphon sammara. The sequence goes on from OMKZ01023420.1 coordinate 13,035, forward strand.
TCCACAGGATTTTATAGTTGTAGAAGTATTCAGAAATCCTCCCAGAAATAGAACAAAAATCCCACAGGACAAGCAGATATATAATCCAGAGGAACTTCTGCAGGAGCCTATTTCATTTTTTTAAGGATTTTGTAGAAACCCTCAACACTTGCACAGGTTCAGCTACCCAACCACTTCACAAAGGCATAAACTCCAGAAGGATTCTTGGAGGAGTATTTTTGTAAGGTTGTTGTTGCGCATAGTAAGAGTTGAGAAGGAGTGAGAATCTCTCGAATCATTGTGCAGAAAACGGTTTAATTTTTTTGCATCCATAATAATGCTGGACTGATGTTGGCCTCAGTGTCACCAACTACAGGCACAGCTAATACAGCTACATTAAAATCTGTAAGACCTAAAAGTAATGACATTATATTTTTTGCACTTTCTTTGTATGCTTTTTTCTTTATTCTTTATTTACGTTTTTCAATGACTTCATAAATTTCAACTTAATTTCAAAGACCAAAACAGGGTTGTTTTGCCACTAAAAAGTTGTTTTAACACTATCTATGTTGTGAAAGTTGGTCTGTATTTCAAATACTGAATATGAGCCTCTCTAGAACAAATGAGTAACAGGCATAAACTTAGATGTTTTGTTTGTTTGTTTGTTTTTTATTCCAACATTATTTGCAATAGGTTTGACCAAAAATGTGAATGGTAATGGTTAGGTAAGATATGCTATGATATGGTAAAATATGCTATTTTCATCTTTCTTCACCAGACTCAGACTGCAGCACATACTGTAGCATAAACACACACAATGGAAATCCTAAAGCACCACCACAATGGCTGCACCCTCCTTTGTTTAATTTATTTTTAATTGGTCAGTCTTTAACAGAGTAGACACTGCCTCGGATTTCCATGACTTTTCCAAAACTTTTATAAATTTCTACACATTTTCCAGGGTCTGGAAATGGTAAAATTTGTTAAATTTGCTGACTTGTTCAGGTTTTTCATGACCGTATGGACCTTGACATTTGGGGGGAAACACTAAACACACAAATTTTTTTGCACGACAGCAAAAAAAATATTAAAATGTTGAACTATTGGCTATTGGCAACTTAAATCTAAAAACATCAGTATTTGTAATTGCCTTCAAAAACCCACACTGGTTGAACCCCGATCTATAGTACTGGCAATGCTTTGAGCAATGCCAATGGTTGCATCTGCAGTCTTTTACAACAGGGGGCAGCAGCCGTTCAGCCACTCTGCACTGCAGCGTCCATTGGAAATGTCAGGGTGAGCAATGAGTAATGATGTGGTGGTTGTCAGCAACAATGTTTTTGGGTTATATTTAAAGAACATGCTTCCACACAAAAACTTTCACTTCTTGATTTATTCTATGTCCACAGTCTATCATAATACAGGAATAACAAAGTCTTGTAGTCTTGTGTATCCCAAATGTACTGTACCACATTACCATCACACTGGCATCATTTGTCATATTGCTTCACAAAATCAAGACATTTTGCATATACATCAATGTTAGTAGAGAGACAGTATCCTTGTTTTTTTTTTCTTTTTTTTCTTTTTACACTTATCAACTGCAAAACACACAATAAATTAATAAATTAACACACAAGCAATCTACAAATGCTTTACAGTAGTAGCAGTAACAGTGGTTAAAAAATGATCTCGACTAGTACAGTATGTCAACCCAGTGACAGTCTGACAGTAGATCTGAGCAGAGTTCTCCATCTTGCCCAGTCAGGCTGTCATTTAACATACTACAACTCACAATCTACCACAACACATACACAGCTCTTTCGCTTTACAACGAGTCTCTCTAGATAATAAATTACACATCCATTTCACTTCAGAGAGTGACAGGGAGACAGGCTTGTTTCTTATTTATTTATTTTTTTCTTCAGTCTTTTCTTTCCTCTCTCGCTCTCTCTTTGTGAATCACAGTTCACCCGGGAAGGGCTTCGCCAGTGCAACTCATCTGCCAGCCTCCCCACTGAAAGCATGGATCATAAAAATTTCAACTCTGGAATTCGAAACAAATAATAAAACGCACGCTGCGGCAAACTTAGCTTAATTAAGCCTGACCCCCATCTGTATGAATCTCACCTGCTTACACTTATCAGTAAAAAATAATGATAAAAAGAATACAAAAAGCAGTAAAAATGGTAGAAAAACATTAAGATGTAAATCTTAATGAACTCATCAATAATACCATCTAGCACTGCATGGCCACACTAGTCATATTAAGTTCACATAGGGATTACCCCTTGAGTGGTTCCAGCCCACAATGAAATACTGGACTTAATTTGGACTACAAAAATGATAATTCACTTGTCTTACATACAATATGGCTGGCTGTTTAATAAAATTGTGGATAATTATATCTCTGCCAGGAAGAGGTTACACTCTAAACTGAAGTGAAAATATAAGGCAATTTAAATATATCCTAAACAAGGGAGAGGAGTCTGGGAAATCAGGTAACATTCTTTCCTCTTTCATTTGTAAGTTACGATCGTTGGCAAATCTTCTTTGTGGCAAGCTGCTTTTGCAAGAAAAGCACATTACACTGCAGTACTGTAGTGCACTTTTTGTCTCAGACAAGTGCCTTGAATTTCTAACAGTAAACAGCCGATTTTCTACACAAGATGTGCTGGAAATACGTCATTCTATTAATATGTACTGGAAACAGTTACTCATAACAGAAATAGCTGTAGTGTGTGTGGCAGATCAAAGACCTTATATATAAATCAGTGAACACATGACTTGGGTAGGTATGGTGGATTTTGTTGAATTCTGCAATACATAAATATGCTATCCTCATCCTATTTAGCCTGTATTTATGAGCAGTTGCATGATTTAGAGAGAGAGAGGGAGACAGAGAGAAAGACAGACAGAGGGAGAGAGACAGAGACAGAGGGAAAGAGAGAGAGGAGAGGGAGGACATCTGAACTCCTTGCAAAGCAAACCTGATTTTTTTTTTTTTTTTCATTTTTTATCCCTCAAACTCAACAACTACATTGGTCAGTGCACATTTACAATGAAATGCATTACAGTATTATCTGAAATGAGTTAATGACCACTGAAGTCAAAACTAGAAAGATACTAGATGGCTTCTTTTCATCCGTCTTGTTTTCTTTATACTGTATATCTAGGCATTAGTGACTTCCTCTGTACCTGCATTTAAATAATTGGCCTGCCATCCGGGGTGACAGCTTTTAAATATGGTTTGAATTCATACTTAATTCAAACCGAAGCAACAGTCATCTAAAGTTATCATTAGGGCTTCTGACACGGGCCTTTTTTGTACGGCTGTATTTTTTCCTCTCACCAGACATGCACTGCTAAGCTGAAACGATTGCCTGCAGTGAAAATAATCTCTTCACTGGTTCTGCAAGACTCAGCACAAATGATAGATTGAAGTGAAAAGAGAGAGCCTGCCTGCATGCCAAAATGAGAGTGCATCTTGGCATTCCTGAGACCAGTAATCGTACTCCTATATTAATATGGTTATTGACCAGTTAGATGCTGCTACTCTTTTAAATGGCAGCAATTTGGTAAATAACCTGCTTGATGCAAAAAACGTGCGACTGGTGCAGAGCGGGTGCCCTTGTGAGACAGCTTAAACACTTGCACTTTGTGGAAGATGGATCGGACTTCATAAGTCGGGATGGTATTATTCATATGCAAAATAAATTGTCCATATGGTGTAATAACAGTCTCCACGAAGAGCTTTGGCAGGGCGCTTCATTGTATGGCCTGATATCCTGCATGTGTTAGCAATGCACTGCAGTGAGAGCCGCAGCAAAGAACAGCTATTACTGCAGGCGAGGATAAGCTATGGCTTTTTGTCCCCATGTTTTAGTCTTCTGCAAGCCCAACAAGTATTCATAATCATGACAGAAAAATGATGCTGGGGATGCATGAAATAATATGGGAGTTTTTTGTGTTTTTTTGTTTTCCTTGTGCAGGTCAGTGTCAGGACTTGACCCCCTTGGCGGGCTCAGTAGACTGCCGCACATCGGTCCACTCCTGCATGGTGTTTTGCAGCGCCTGGGTTTTCTCCTTGTCAACCTGCACGTAGTCCACCTTTTCATCAGAGGTCACGGAGGATGTAGAGGGCTGCGGGGCGATAAATAAGACAAGGATGAGAAACTGGCCTGAGGGCAAACTACATCAGGGCAGAAAACAAAAACAACCAGGACTGTCAGCAGTCATGAATGGTGCTGGGCTGAGTATCCAGCTTTAAATCAGAGCACAATGGCTGCAGGTGTGCATGACAGAAGGAAAGCAGTTAGTAGCCTGAGATTGTAAAGTTAGAAAGTAAAGTAAGTATAGTGAGTCAAGTAAGTAACCTAAGTAAGTAAATTAGTAGCCTAAGATAGTGAGTAAGTCAAGTAAGTAAAATTAAGGCAGCTTCACACTATGACTAATACAACCACCAGGGTGCATGATAACCACTGTGCATCCACATTAAAGCAGATTTCAAACTCATGTCAACAATTCCATTTTCAAGATGAAATTCTGAGAATTTGTGTACTTTCTTGAGACAACAAAGTTTTTCAACAAACTCTGAATCTCCCACAAGCCAAAAACTGACATTTAAAGGTGATCTAAAATCCACTGACTACAGGCTTAAGCGTTTCATCAGAGCAATATTCAAATAATTTTTAAAACTCAAGTTTTAAATAGAATTCAGAAATTTTGCTCATTTCATCTATGAAGACAGAAAAAAAATATTTTTTTCACATGAAAATTGGACATTGTGTAAGTGTCAATTTACAGTGCTGTGTACAGCACCACTTACAGTCACACATTTTCATGCTCTGTCAGCTAAATTTTTGATTAAATGAAGAACTAAAAACATAGTGGTGGTTTTCATAATGTAGTATATGTGCTGTTATACAAAGATGTTCTCTTGTTTGGGCCAAAAACCTCAAAAAAATTCAAAGCTCTATCATATATTGTTGATTTTTTTCTTTTTTTTCTTTATGTTTTAAACTTTATTTACTTTTAAACTCTGCTATAGGACCATCATCAGGACTATTTGCCCCAAATCTTAGTGGGCATCTTGAGCTTTAGGAATAAGGAAGGAAATAAAAAAAGAAAGAACAAAAGAACAAAAGAAAAAGAATCATACAGTATATAGAAATACAAAAATGAAACAAATAAGGTCTCAAAATAATTGTCTGTTTACTTTTCTGTGTGGACTGGGCGACCCGGGCTGGAAGTCCAAAGCTAGATAGTCCACGTTACCACATTTGCGAGGGGCAGGGCTGCTGGTGCCACTCACGGCCGGCGAGGTAGACGCTGGGTTCTGCTAATGGGGACAGAAGGGAGGATTTACTCACACACAGGGTGCACAAAGTGAGCGAGCACAGCGCAGAAAACAAGGGGATCATTAAAACCAGCGGCACGATGCGCTCTCCTGAATCTCCCTCCAGCTACTGGGACTCACCATAGCCACATAATTCTCCTCACTGTCTGCGGAGTCGGTGCTGGTGATGCTTTGTGTAGAGATGGGCCGACAGTGCTGGGAGGACATGGAGTTCATCGTTGGCCTGGAGGAAAGCAGGGAGGACTGTGAGTGCTTCTACCTTCTGACCTCAGGCAGAAACAGAATACAGCTGCAATCTGTACCATCAAACTGTGCGTGCCTGTGTCTGCCTCTGTGTGTGTGTGTGTGTGTGTGTGTGTTTGTATATGTGTGGCCTAGGGCAACCTAATTTGAATGACTGATATGAGACTCACATGGGCCGTGTCCAGGACATGGTGACTGGGCTCTTAAATGGCAGCTCATCAATGATCCCATTGTTCCTCAAATCAAGAGGTGTTGGCTTCGCTGTAGAAAACAAGAGCAGGCACTGTCAACACAAATCATTGTCTTGATTTAAACAATACACAATGGAGACTAATGAGCTGAAATGAAGCCAAAAATGGTGATTAAAAAACAGTGAACCCTTTGGTGCGATATCAGAGAGACCTTTGCTGTCAAAGACTCACATTTTCTGTTAGGTTTGAGGTTGCGGTTGATGGGTGGCGGGGTGACATCGCTGAGGCGGCCGGGGCGGTGACATTGGGAGGCAGTGCTCCCCTTACGGGCAGGTAGTGTGGCAGAGAATCCCGGGAAGTCAAAGTGATGTGGCCCGGGGCTCATGGGAATGTAGATATTCTTGGGACTGTCAGCCTGGGCAGCGTTGAGCGGCGAGGAGCCAGGATTCATGGGCACATAGTTGTCGTCCGAGTTGCCGCTGTCTGAGCGGGTCAGAGGGGCTTTGGCTCTCTGTGCCAACAGAGACAGAGGGCAGATGGCTCTCTTACACACTCTGACTTCACTACTGCCGACCACAATACTCAATCGCAGGGGTGTAACAATATCAAAACAGAATGAAAACTGTGAAAAAAATCCTTATTGCAGTGTATCCAAATTTAAAACAGGTTTGTCTAAATCCTCCTTTCTTTCCCTGTTGTTTGAACACGTGCCAACGCTCCTCTAAACTAACCTCTAAACTCCTCTAAACTATAGCTGCAGCACAGAGACTGAGAGAGCGAAGTAGAGAAGAAAAACTGAAAAGTTGAACAAACCCGAGGTTGAAAGTGCAGAAGAGAGTGAAGCAGAGCTACAGAACTCCCCTCCTTCATTAAAATCAGTACTATGGCAACCCTCTCTCTGTGTTATTCGCCCAAAATGTTGCCTGTAAGGCAGCACGTCCTCCCAGGCCACAGTCATGGTTAAGGTTGGGAAGTGCTGCCTTACAGGCAACTTTCGGAGCAACTAAGACAGAGAGAGGTTGCCATACCTCAAAATGTGCATATTTTTGACAAAGTGTGCTGTCTATTGTCACGCCTATTTGTTGTGCCCTTTAGGTTAACATTAGCACACTTGCACAGACATCATAAGTTTTCATTCTATGACGCAAGTCAGGATTTTGTAGTTCACACGTGCCATTGCGCTTAGACGTTACTTTTTTGTATGGTATGTAAGTTGCAACTGTTTAGATTTTGCAGTTTTATTTTGCTAATTTCCTAAGAATGTGGTTTGTATGCCACTGCACTGTTTAATATAATTTTAATTGTTCATTTTCAATGTTTATGACTTTGAAATTGCCTAAAATTTGTGTTTGAGCCACCAAGCTGTGATGTAGTATGTATATATAGAATATAATTAGAGCTCTGTATGAATACATCATAACACAACGAATCAAATATTGAATTGAATTGTGACCTCAGGATTGAAAATCATATCGAATCTGATACTTGGTGTATCGCTACACCCCTCCTCAATTGGACTAAATAAAGTGGAAACACATTTTGTGTCCCTGCACTGTTTTGCTTTGACGGGATCTGTCTGAGAGGGAGAAAGTGACTCACCAGGTAAGAGCTGAAGCCATCATTGACAGACTCCACAGACTGGCCTGAGTTGTTGAAATAGACTGGACGGTGATGGCTGTTGGTTTCAAAGGAGGAGCCTGAGGAGGGAGGCAAGCAGAGAGAGGAGAGAAATCAATATTTACCACTGCCATAAACTCTAAAAGGAAAGGACTGCTGCTCAAGTGAAACAGTACAGCGCCAAACAACCATGAGTCAGATATCATAATCGTTGCAAGCGAGGTTGATGGAGACAAAAATACCTTCCACGGTATACTTTGAATCAGTAAACTCATGTTCCTCGTGAAACAAACAGAATGCAAGTGACATTTCATTTAATGCTCCACTGGGTTATAATTAGTGTTTGTTGGTGGAGGCAACACAGGTGTGTGAACAGCCTGTGGCCTCACTAACAAGGGCCACAGGTCACTTCCTGTCTTTGGATATGTGAGGCCGGAGCAAGGGCTTGGCCAAGCAGAGAGCACAGCATACTGAGAGGCCATGCATTGTGTCTGTGAGTGCTCCCTGTTTTTTTTTTATTGCTTATCAGCCTGGAACGAGGCATTCTGGAGCAGGCTGCATGGCTTGAATTTCATTAGTGTCTCAGCAGAACAGTGTCTGCTAGACTGGCCTCTTTGTTTTCTGCTCAGCTGCGAGAGTTAAATCAGTACAACCAAGAGATAGAGGAAGGGGGATAGAAGAGCGAGAGAAAGACGAGAAGAAGGGGAAGCGGCGCACGCTTACTGCAATACCACAAGTGGGTGGACTGGTGAAGTCATACTTGCATTTGAAAACAGGAAACAGGTGAAATGCGTGATTTCAAAAGAGCTGTATGAGTCAACTGAGGTTGTTTTTGAAGAAACAAATACTAGAAAAGTGTGGAGTGTGCAATGCTACAGTGTTTAGAAAGTGAATGTGTGAGAAAAGTGGTAAAAGCAATCAGTTTACCTCTGTGCAGTTTAATATTCTCAACAGCGGGGAGAGTGTTTCTGCGTGGGATGACCGACACTGCAGCGGTTAACTCTCCATTCTGACTCCCTATTGACTGCGGGCTCCCCCACTGGCCCTCCGACCCCTGGCTGGGTTTGGGGGGCCTGGGAGGAGGGGCGCAGGACGACTCGGAACTGGAGGGCGTCAGGGCATTGTGGTTCTTATCAAATGTCCGTGGGATCTGGTAGAAGGAGCCAGGCGGCGTCGGGAGGTCATAATTGTCAGGTGGGCGCTCATTGTTGTGCACAGCGGCGAGGGCGTTGCAGGGCGTTTTGAAGGTGTAAACCTCCTCGTTCTCCAGGTCCAGCTCTCCCAGGCCGCTGTGAGCCGGGGATTCAGAGCTATAGCCCCGTGGAAGCACGTAGCAGGCCTCCTGGGGGGAGTCGTCATGCACCGGTAGCTGGTGTTTTCCGGGCTTGGGCAGGCTGTAGAAGCCGTGCAGCTGGGCGCCCATGCCGTTCAGACAGTGGGAGAAGCCATGGGAGAGCTTCTGCACCGCCGAGTCGCTGCCCACAAACAGATTGCTTCGTGTGGCCTGAGAGAAACTGGCACTTCTGTAACACAGATAAACACGCGTCAGTCTTTATCATGCCCATTTTCCACAGGGCCTAACAGCTCCCTTGCAGATAGACATCTGCCACCTACCTCAATGCCAGCCTCTCCCTAACAATGTTAATAAGCTGGTTAAAAACCATCTATTCTTGGCTTTTTATAAAATATCAATGTAATTAACCAAACGGCCACTAGAGGTTACTGCAGCACTTCAGAGGAGACAGCAGAGCCATCCGGTTCTCAGCATGTTTAAAAACAACACACATCTGCATCAGTGCTGGAGCACCTTATGTGATTATATCCATGCAATTATACTATTGCTAGCATTTTCTTAAAAAGCTGATATCTAACATGTTGACAGAGAGAGAGAGAGAGAGCGAGAGAGGGTATCCATGCTGAGAGGGTGAATACAACCATTTTCCCACAGTTTCTCAGCCTTGGTTAGGCACCCTTGGGACATGGCTCATTTATTCTGGTTCCTCTGCAGGGCTTGACCTTGAGTGCCAAGTGGAGCGACCCTACAGCTTAGACAGTTCTGCCCAGTTAGCTGAGCAATGGCCTGCCTTAGCTGGCCGGGGCAAAGATGAGATGTTGTCAAAGACTCCTCTCTAGAAATCACCACTAATCTCTGCTGGAAGAGATGCATATTAGCTACACAGCTGGACTCTAATGGGACTTGCTTCAATCTCGGTTCCATCATTTTTTTAAGAATTATACATAAAAGAAAAAAATGAATCTATCAAAAACCTTTTGCTCTCTTTGACTATCATTATTTTTCATTTTTGATCGCACCAGGTGTTACATCAATTCTTAAAAACACAGACTACAGGCTCTGGCGTCTCCTCTCTGATTGGAATCATTAATCAATAACTTTGTCCATCATTCTGCTTTCCATCATTATGGATTCACAGCAGCTCTTTACAAAGATTAACTCATAACTGTACTATTGGCTCTTAGACCAGTGGGGTCTCGTTCTGGCTTGAATCATAACCCATCATCAGATGTCTGTCTTAATTAGCAAACCCACAGAGCAGAAGCTAGTGAGGGAGTGACAGGAATATCTGCATAAAGCTGATGAGATGGATTGTGAGGTTTGATTTCCTGGGCTTCACAGAGGTCCAGCGCAGCAGATTTATGTGCAAATTGTCTGGCTGAGAGGGCAGTTCTACCCTGGGCGAGTCTAAACCTATAGCAGTGATGAATTGCAGCCTCAACCTCATTGATCATCTACTGTGCTGGCCACTGAATGGCATCATTATTAAAGCTGCCTTTGATTCTTGGAAGCAGGCATGATGGCAGCAGCAGCTGAGGTGAATGTTAATGGAAAACTCAGGAGTGTATTTAATATAAACCCTTGGTCTGTTTGTTCCCTCACTGGGCATATAGGCTGGCTAAGGGTGCAGGCTTATATACATTGTTGTAGTTACTCAATAAAGGATTCACATACCTCTCAACTTTTTCCACATTTTGTTACATAAGAAAATAATTTCCATCATATGCTAAGTAATATATTCGATTAAATCCAAAGGGAAATTGTGCATCTATTCTGGAAAGTGTAAATGAAAAATAGCAGAAACTATTGTTTTGCATATTCTTTTAGTTTTCAAGATTTCTTTTTCATTTCTTAAGCATGATATATTACTCATGCTTTAAACTGTACAGGTTGGTGCTATAGTTCATTTTCAATATGATTCAAAAATACTGAAGTGGAGGATTTTTATCTGCAGCAGACAGGTATGTAGAAATGTATTGTGACATAATATATCATGATACAAAAAAAATTACAATATGCATTGTGGAGCTGAGTACAAATGTACACAAATAAGTGTCACAATTTCATGTCAAAGAAGGAGGACATTTCCTCCTTTGCTGATTATTCTTTACTCAAAGGAAGAAACACAGCCTGAACAAAACTTTTTCAATCTCATACCAATCACATACCAGATTTTATCATAGTTTCTAATATTGTGACAGTATTGTGAGCCCAGTATTGTTTATCAGTATCCTTACACCTCTAGCAACTGATCAATCACAGCACACACCACATAATAATCTTTCCAACAAGCTAAATCACACACACATAAATACGTATATGCACATACATTTTTTTTTATACAGTAATGCCTTCCTGGCCTGATTTAATGTGTGTATGACGACGTTTCCCCCTGTAACAGTAGTTCTAACACCCTAGGGACATCTGTGCTGAGGAAGCACCATAAACCTGTATGTTGACCTGCATTATGTGATAACAGGAAACTGACACAGGACGCCTGGGGGTCACGACCCTTACCGTGCACTCTCTGTCTTCCTGCTCATGCACTGGTGGAGGAGGAGGTAGTCCTGGGGCGCACTGTTGGACAGTGAGCCGTGGTGTGGGTGGCGCACAGGCACATCGAAGGTGAAGAGGACTGGCTGGCTGGAGTGGATGGGGGCAGAGGACTTGCGCTCGCCGATCAGAGGGGCCATGGAGCCGGTGACATCTGAGCCCAGCGAACGCGGCATATGGGACGACCTGCCATCTGGAGACAGAGGAAATTGGAAGGGCAGAGAGTGCTATCAGTGATTGAACTTATAGTCCCCATCTCTGGTTAGTTTTGGGACCTCTTCAACTCTGCCGATCCCATTGATGAGTTTGCCATGACAAATGCATGCTGCACAGCTGAGCTTTGTTCAAACACACAGAACTTTATTTCAAATTCTAGTGGAGATCCCAAGGTTCCCAAAGACACCAAATATGTCCTGTTGAACTACAGGGAAATGTGCATAAAATAATGCACAAGATATCTTGATATTTTCTATTTGATATAATGGTACAGCTATAAAACAATGGCATTCTGGGTTTGAATATTTCACTCAATAGAGGTGTGATGTAGCTTCAGATACAGAATATGTATGTGACATTGTCATATAATATGGAGAAAAAATGTTTTAAACTACTAAATGGAAACTGAATGGAAAATCTGAGTTCATGGGGTTAAAAACAATTCTCCTAGAGGCTGGATGATACCTGAACATGCTGTATGCTCTTCAGCTACAGAAAAAAACTCAAATCCTGGCTACCATCCCCTTAACATTTTCCTTTTCTTGTCACGATCCATAAAGTCAAAGGGCAGGGAAATTCAATTGAGGGGTTTAAGACTTTACAAGGCCTTGCCTTGCATGGTGTCTTGTATTCAGTAGCTTTCAGGGTACCCTCTAAAGATAATCAATAGAGAAGAGGGATTGGTCTCAAGAGAAAAGTGCCGAGACAATCCCTGTGCTTTTTGGGGGGGGCTGAAGGCAGATAACTTCAGCAGCACCTGGCCACAAAATCCATCTTTTTTTTTTTTTTTTTTTTTTTTGACCGTGGTCATTGTGCTCTGTTTGATTTTCTTGAGTTGCCCATTGTTTGGCACAGTGGGACTGTGTGAACAACATGGCCTTAGAGTTTTATTGTTTCTGCGTGACATCTCTGATATGTGCATTGGAGGCCTACAAAGTGAAGACAAATCTGAGATCTGGATGCTGAAAATAACTTAGGCAGGCTGCCAGAACAAGGAAACGCACATTGAGCTGTAGGAGTAGAGTAGGCGGCCCACTGATCCATCGACCCACAGCGCTGTGCAACACTGGCTGATGGGAGGGAGGAAGAAAACTCCACCAATCATCTTTTGTTGGAACTATTATCTCTCTCTCTCAGTGTTGTAAGTGCTGGCCAAAGGTTTTGCATGATGGTAATTATATAAGACTATGGGAAAATAAATTCAAAAGCACATCCAAAAAGAACTCATAACTTCACACTTTCTCTTTACCTAAAAGAAGTAACTGCATTTCACTTCTCCACTCCATCATCAGACCTTTACAAAGCATCTTGGAGATCAATCTGTCCTTTAGTAAACAGGCCTAACACTGTCCTGTGAGGCAGGATGACCACACAGAGGGTGCAAGGCCACAAGTGGACAACACATAAATGCAGTGTGTGTGTGTGTGCGTGTGTGTGTGTGTGTGTGGTGGTTGCTGAATGAGGTCACGTCCATGCCTGAGGGAAGAGGCCTCTGCTGTGGGGTCTCCAGGCCAGTGGACATCAGTGAGATGCCCAGACTCACAGCCACACAGGCAGGGACTCCCCCCAATGATCCTCAATTACGCCATTGTTCTGAGCGCTTCCCCTCTCCCTGGGCTAGTTAGGCATCATCTCCTTTCTCCACAAAAAGCTTTGTAAAAGCTTTCATCCAGCGCGGTGAGTACTAGGCCCACTAACACGAGTAGATATATTGATTTGTTGTAGAGAGATTGTTCCTCCCCCTGCGAGAGTGAAGAGCTGGATGGAAATAGCCATGCTTCAAAAACAGGCTTGATGACTGCACCGCTGAGGAGACAATAAAGTGATACTACTTCAAAATAAAAAGTGAAATGCAATCTCATAAATTTGCATTTGAGTGTGCGCGCGCTTGCTTTTCAATGTGTGTGTGTACCCCTCAACGATTTTTGATTAACTATCATACACGGCTGTCAGAATTGGAGCGAGATGAAAGACGACTGGTCTGGTCTGGTGATGGAATAGGCTACATGGCTCATCACTGACACTAATGGGTCCAATGATGTATGTTACCACTGGGAAGCAATTCCATCAAGTCAGTGGAGCCACGACACGATGAAATACAGAGAAGAGCAGAAAATAAAAACACTGAAACCTCTCAAAATTGCCCCTTGCTTCAAGTAAAATTCCCTGCTTTGGCTAATGTACTGTGTCAGACAGTGTTAGATGGCAACTTGTTTATTAATCAAAGTGAGAAAGTAATTTATTGCACGGCTGTTTACAAAGAAAAGTAATAAAATTGGGCAGGATTTGCACATGTAATGTATAATCATTATTTTTTGAGTAATGAGCCTGACACTGGCAACAGAAACAATTTTCTCTACAACTCAGGTGCAACTTCAACCATCAACATCAAGCAAGGGCAAACTTCTTGCTGCTGCACTCCTCAGCTTTACATTGAAATAAACATCTGACTATCAACAGCAATGCATTAAAAGACCCTTTTGCCTGGTGAACAGCATATGGCTATTCTGGGTCAAAGAGCAACTCAGTTCAAGAGCAATTTTCCAATTATGCCCTATAATACATCACCTACTGTCTCATCTGCTCTGTGGCCATAATCTAATAGAGGCCGGCTGCTGGTCTCAGGAGGCCAAAATTAGAACCCCGCTGGATCACCAAGGACAAGAACGCCTTTGTAGGGTTCTCATTTCCTCTCAGTCCAGCCAGAATTAGACAAGGACATATGATAATCTAATCTGAAATGAGATGTATAAATAGAAGGGAAAAAATCACTGACCTACTGAAATGAAATCTGACGGAAACATGTGGGGAAGAGACAATATTTTCGTTCTCTAAATCCACCAGTTGCATGCTTTTTTACACGGAATTACAGTCACCCCTTAAATATTCCTCAAAAGATAATGATCAAAAAAATATACGCGATCCACCTGCCTTCAATTTGTAGAGTTCCCCTTTGCCAGAAAAATGCAATTTCCTTAACGGTTTCATAAGAGATTGCACTTTAAAATACGGCCCCTGGGCAGAGACAAGTAAAGTGGGTGCAGCAAATTAACTTCAGACATAACAGGGCTGAGGGGTGGCCCGGCGGTGAAAGAGGCAATCCCGTGATCAAGGGGTCAGACAGCAGGCTTGCGTCCTGTCAAGGCGTCCTTGAAAAAGACCCTGAACCCCCCTACCTGTTCACTGATTGGATAAGAGCATCAACTGAATGGCCACAACGTTTAAATGCCTTCTTTCACTGCTGATGTTTCTTTTGTCCCAGATGGACCTGGCAGACCGCTGGCTCTTTAAAAGCAACACTGTGTCCCAGGAGGCCACAGTAAGGGGGGCATTTGCATCTGTGGATAGTTGAGGGGGTTGGGAGCTCTGCGTGAGACTGACATAACTGGATAAAGGGGATGCTAGCTGCAGCAGAGTTGGACTAGGTAGACAGAGCGACACCAGAGCCCTGCACAGGAAGAAGCAAAATGGCGTCCTCTCGGCTCAGCTGGATAGAGTGAAATTATCAAAGTGACATGGCTGGTTCCCTCTCCGTTGAAAACAGCGCAGAGGAGAGTGAAGCAGAGCAGAGACACAGGAGCATTCCCTGATCACATTACTCCCCTGTGCCTGCCTGCTCCACAGCATCATGTGAGCACCACCCCCGACCACACTGCGACATCAATTTGCCTCAAAACGCTGACTGATCAATCGCCTAAAAGGCTCAGGCTTGTCAGGGCCAATAAATTACAGTTTGGCTGAAATCTGAAACAGCGACTCCTTTTCAACCCTCTGACTTCATTTTTTTTAACTAAATGATGGGTGGATAAATAGCATCACTACATCAATAGATGGCACTGAGAAATGTAAATTTACAACAAAAAAAAAAGTTTGCGGTGGCTGCTGAGTTCATTCTGAAGTACTGGTTTTCATTCTCTCATTGGAAAAAGTGAAAGTCGTACCTGGAATAGGCCATGGCATTGCATGCAGCCAGCCGCCAAGAACAAAAGGATAATTTGCTCTGACAATACACTACAGAATTGGTGCAAGCTTTGAATGGAAACACAGAAGTCATGATGAATGGAGAATGTAATACTTGTGCATGGCACCAAAGTACAAGGATCTACTGTACTGTGATGTACTTAGGAACCTCTGTGTCACACTTCTGGATACTGAGGATAAATAAGGGATATAATGTGATGTGGAAAAATCTTAAAGACCCAAGACTTGGGGAATATGTAACAGAGGACCGATCTGGGATATAATGCACTCCAATAACCTTGAGTGCATTTCTTAAGGGTGAATATGGCAGTGTTGTGGCGATTTGCCACAGTTACTCTGGACTGGGTGAATTTTTCTATCTGCATCTCTGTGACTGTATTCAGGGCAGACTGAACCTCATTCAAAATGTACCAAATTCATGTAAACACTTCAGTTGAACTAGGATAACCTGATCACCCGATCGTTTCACTCTACATCAAGAACCTGGCTTATCTTTTTAGGAAAAACAATTGATGTGAAAATCTCAGCCTGTTAAGTCTGAAATCAGAAAACATCCAGGTGGTAATGTGGCAATTTAGTTGAGTTATTCCTAGTTTAAAAAAATAAATAAATAAATAAACTGTCCATAGGTGGACAATTTACAGTACAGAATGAGTGAAAGATGCTGGATTTAAGTGAAACACTGAACAAAAATATACAAATGTGATGCTTTGTGGCAAATTTGAAGCTGTTTTTGCAAGATGGATTTGAAAACCTGCTGTGCAAAAACATTTGCCTACTGATGCACAGGAATGAAGCACAATCACAAACTTAGCTGTAATATGTTTAATACTGACAAGAAGAAGCATGAGGAGATCTGCTAAGTGATCTGTTTCATTATGTGTGCTCATGCTATTAACTGGCTTTTTCTTTTTTTCTTTTGCATGGCATGGTTCCAGGCTTTTGTAACATTTCTTTAATGTTATGGATGCTTTTCCGTTAAGTGTTTTTCAATTTGTTTTAATTGTTTTTAAATGTGTGCGCTGCCTTTCTTGGCCAGGGCTCAATTGGAAAAGAGATGTTGTTGTTGTTCTTAATGTGACTACCCTGGTTAAATAAATAAAATAAAATAAAATAAAAATAAGGGGGAGACCTAACTATTCACTGGGAAAAAGCAGGGTTTACTCCTTTTAGCTGACACTGTAGACATGCAGCCATGCTGTAGAGCTGTAAACAGCTACCCACATGAACTCCTTTGCATGTAAACAGTTAGAGGGATTATCTTTGCCCTCCCATACACAGGAGGCAGCACTGCGGTCACACTTTCATCTGTGCTACCAGCTAACCAGCTACAGTGTCTCCACAGTAGAAAACAGAAAGATTACAAACTTACAAACTCCAAACAGATCATTACATGTTGAAGACAGACATACAAACATCTACCTACATGAACTCCTTTGCATGTAAACAGTTGTCTGATCCAATATTAAGAGTATATTGCCTGTCTCCATGTAACTAGGCTGTGCGGCTGCCACCATTTACAATGACTGGTTTTTGCCACAGGCCAGTGTTAAAGCTGTCATTTGAACCACTAAGCTGATGCCAACACTGAAGCCTCTTAAATATGAAAAATGACTACACATGCTGCTGGGAATGTCAAGACTAAATCCACACAGATTATTACCCAAATAGAACTGGACATGGGAGATAGTTTCTAAAATGGGTTGGGGGGAGAGAATTAAGAGTGGTGTGTGCAGACGCTTTTATATGTGTCATAAAATCATTTAAATCAGAAACTAGAAACTGCATATTTTGGATTTTAGAGCCTATATATTGTTTAAAATGAAGACATGAAGTGGATGATTGCTAGATCACTGCATCACTACTTAAGTAATTTTGTTTTTCATAAATTCAGTAAAATTCCAGTCTTGTCATATGAACTTTATACATTTATATTAGTCATATTTCAAAGAAAACTGACACACCTAGTGCACAGCATCAAACTGTTCCAGAGGAAAAAAAAGCAAAATGACAACACCTTCAAACCGCTGCATGCAGATTTTCACATAACGCACAAAATCTCTTCTTGTGCAGGGAACAAATGAGGAAGTTACGTAAGGGGAAATTTCCACGGCTACTGCCTGAACTGTAAGATTTTCACTATGTGAGTTGAGAAACGCAACGGCAGCTCTGATGACTTGGCACTGGGCAGGATTTGATTGGATTTTTATTTTGGGATAAACAAAACATAAATCTACATGACACATAATAAAAACACATTCATGTACATTTGATCCCAGTGAATAAGAAATATAAGAAAGTATTAAAACATTTATTTCCATTGTGGTTCCTGATGGATACTAATAACCCACTGAAACAACAGACATTAGACAAAACAAAAAAGCCTATTGACATACATGGGCTCGTGCATGATGAAGAATACATGACAAGAAGCTGCAGATCTGCCAGTGGGCCCCCAATCTGGCTGCAACGCTGACTTTTACAGCAATGATTTTATTTGTCTGAATGAATCTCATCTATTCTCACTGCCTTTTTGAAAAAAAAAATGCTGAGGCTGCTGCTGGAACTGCTGATTTTGGAAGACTTCATTCTTCCTTTTTTTCCACCACCTTAAGGCCACCAATGAAACTGAAAAACAATACAGACTTCTTTTTTTTTACGAGGGATAGACAGCAAACGAACAAAACGAAGAGGAGAAAAACAGAGAGAGGAGAGAGAGAGGAGCTGTCCCCCTAAAAGAGGGAACAAAAAAAACAAAACAAAACAAAACAGAGGACTGCTGACAAGTAAAACCCATCGCTTAGTTCAGATTGCCCTTGTGTAGGAGTTCAAACAGCCGGGACAGAGCAGAACAAAGCCCGTGATTGACGAGATGATGTTCCATTCATTAGATAGCGCTCGGGGGTGGGTCTCCCTGGGTGCAGACACACGCCACACACCCAGCCATCAGGATCTGATAACAATGGCAGTAACACCCATCAACAGAGTGTTAGGACTAGAAAAAAAAAACATGTAACTCAGTATGTGACTGTGTGGCAATCAAAGCCGCTGTAGTGACTGGTTACTAAAACTCTTGTCTCTGTTTGTTCACAATTACACAGGTGGCAGGCAACTCTGATCACATCTACTGTATCTCCAGACATGCCTTCATTTCTTGTTTAAAAGTAGGATTCCTAATAATAGACAATGCAACACTAAACCCAAAATCATGACTCACATTTTCCTGCATTCTGTGGAACTTTATTATGTCTAAGGTCAGATATGGCGGTTTTCTT
>OMKZ01023434.1:8837-32809 GCA_900302535.1 Neoniphon sammara
AAAAAAAAAAAAAAAAAAGGCCTCTGACAGCTGTACTGCTGTGCTGTGAGGGAGACTGGAGCTGGAGCAGTGAGGGTGGGCGCTCTCAGATCAGTCTTCCCTGACACACAGCTCCTTGGACTGGCTTTGTTCACTGTAGTCGCTGAATTTGTCTAATTCCAAAAATCAGATATCTGCCACATCCGCCTTATTGACAGCGCAGAACTGTGACAAAAAAAACATCTTTTAAAGCAGGGGTTCTCAACCTTTTCCACCCCAAGGCCCACCTCTTCATCATTATAACATGTTAGGGCCTGTAAGAAAAAAATATCATAATCATAAAATCAGATAATAAAAATACAGGTCTTGAATCACAAAAAACACACACTGTAATGTTAGATTGGGCCCCACACAGCCTGGGAGTAACTTCCGCGAGGTGCGGACCATTAGCTTCTACCCACGGCACCCCACAGCCCATTAGAGGACGCTCACGGCCCACTGATAGGCCGCGGCCCATTGTTTGAGAAACCTCATTTTAAAAGATAATAGATAACTTAAGCTCTGGACAAACTTTATACGATAAAGTACAATACGATACGATACGGTACGATGCAATACGATATATGATACAATACGATATGATATGATACAGTAATAATGTGGTACAATACGATACAATACGAAAAGATATGATATGATACGATACGATACAATAAAGTACAATATGATACAAAACGATATGATATGATACAGTATGATACAATGCGATACAATACGATACAATATGAAAAGATATGATACGATACGATACGATACAATAAAGTACAATATGATACAATATGATATGATATATAATATGATGTGAAAGAATTTTATTGTCAGATGTATCTGAAATTTGTCTTTGGTTTCATTGTCGTAGAGACCCTTAGGTGACTCCTGCACTGCACAGGAACATTCTACATGGAATGTTCCTTTATATTCTGGAGATACTGAATGATAAACTTTTGGTTTTTATTTTTTTATTTTTTCATTTTTTCCCAAAAATGGATACATAGCAATTTGAGAATGGCCTATTCTATTATTAATTTGCCTTTGATACCGAGAAAATGCACTTCTGTTTGTCCAGGTCTGTTTGTTATGTGTCAGCGGACACTGCTGCATGTTTTATCATCATCATGCCCTTGTTGTGGTTATTATTACAATGTTGCTGGAAGCCACAAATTCAAGCCCACTTATACATAATCCGACATGGGAAAGCCAGGATATGTAACTTGATGGTCGATTGGTTACAAAGCGCAATTATGCTCTCCATCCTTCAGGCCCAGGTGCACACCGTCTCTGTGTGACATACGCTGTGATAAATTACACTGTCAGCTGGTCTAAGTGAAGTACCATATATACTGTGCCTTTGATTGATTGATATTTTTCTCCAGGGAAAAGAAATCTCTAAGGAACTTAAGATTATTTCAGCAGTTCTTCTGGTCACTTCACTTAATTACTATTATTATTATTTTGCCTTCTAGGGCTTTTAACAAGGTGACTAAAGCCTGTGTTAACAGTTCTATTAATGACAAACTTTCAGTGTATCAGACTTTTTTTATTTGAAATCATCAAGGGGATGTGAAAAGACATTCATCATAAACTCCTTAAGCCTCCACTTCTAAATCAATGTTGTTGTTATCAAACTGCTTTCTAAGTGCAGATCCCAATCAGTTATGATGAATGAAAATCGCCTGAGTACATATTTGTCTTCATGGAAAATTTAGCACCAATCTGAGTCTTCATGATGATGATGATGATGATAGCTTCTGAAATATGAACCAAATATGAAAATATGAACGTTGCACAGCACTGAGATTATATTCTCTTGCACCAGATAAAAAAACGATATTTGTTAATGCTAGTGATGGTAAAAGTGCTAGAAATTGCTGTTCCAGTAGAAGTATTGTTGGTTTGCTGATATTTTTCTCAAGTAGAAGTACGACAGTAAAGATCTACTAAACTAAAAGTAAAAAGTAGCTCATTTAAAATGTCATCAGAGTAAAGGTTACTTTTTAGAAACATTAACTGTTTGTTAGGTGTGATCTTTTCCATGCAGTTCCAAAAGGAAGCAAGCACTTAGTTCAAAATAGATTCTTTTAATTGGAAATTTGGAAATTAACAAAAAAGTGCACCAACCAAGTAAAGCCACATACTCTTCCCTGCTGCCTGACTGTGAAAGGCTCCACAAAATCTGTACGCGGTAACAGATTTGATTTCAAAAGCAGTACAATGCTTCAGCAAACATGTAATTATGTGAAAGTAAAATAACTGACTTGAAAAAATAGTGGTCAATGCAATTATGGTTGAGTATTTAGAATGAAATGAAAACTGATTCACCATCTCCATTTAAATAATTTTAGGCATCATTAAATCTTTAATGTAGCATAAGAATAAGTCATTTAAAATTTCTAGCCTAACGTATTATTACAGTATCAGTAGCTCTGGCTATAATGTATATCTAACTGAATGGGTGAATGCGAGTCCCTTTTACCCTTTAATACACTGTGTACCTCTGCCATCTGGCCTGGAGCCATGTTGATATTGTGCACATCTTCGTGGATTCCTAACAATGTAAATGCTGATGCAGAGAGGAAACTGAAAGTCAAAGACTAATGCCAGTTTACTTTGCCAAGACGTTAAGCAACAAGCCTAATGTAGTGACAGATACGCTCTCTGACTGCATAATGCTTTAAGTAGGAGAAATATTTGCTATATATGTAAGCCCGCTTGGCCTTTGTTATTTCTAAATGGTTCCTGCACATTATCCAGATTTATTTGTGGTTGATATAATCATAAATTTGCAGTCTGACTTCTAACAGTGCGGTAAAGCTATAACTGCTCTACTTTCACACTCCACTGAAACAACCAGCGTAGAGCTGCTGCAGGTCCAAATGATGACTAACTCCACTTAGAGGGTTTGTTTTGAAAAGCCGAGGTCAAACGCAGGGTTGTAAAGGCTGAATTCCACCATGACTTCATCACTGGACTGGCAAACACCATATATGAAAATTCAGCAAACCGGGAATGAATTCTTGTCGATGCTACTGTCAAAGGAGCCAGGGAGCCATCTACAAAATGGCTCTGACTCATATACAAATGGCTCCAGGATGGCTGTGGGCAGAAGGTAGGGATGACGAAACATGATTAATTCTGGACAAGCGGGTCGTCTGCCATGGATCCATGCCTCTCTTGGATACAATGAGTCCTACACACCCGAGTTCGGGCCAACATTAAACAGGAATGACCCTGCGCCTTTAAGGGCCTCACTCCCACCACATCTTTCAGACCCACTTAAAACACACTGGAAAAACAAGGGCTCTCATAACAACCCTCCAAGAGTCCCGTCATGGTACACCTCAGAAGTGCAAAGTGTTACCCCAAACATTTTTGCAGCGCCGTGCTGAATGCACACGATCGGCTTGTCACTGGCGGCGTTAGCTTTTTCTGCATTTCCCCCCACCGTCACAGTCCTGAACCTGTGGAGAGTTTATTATTTCTACTCAATTAGAGCTAAACCCGATACTCCGAAAGGGCCCCATTTTTAGCTCCACGCCTAAATGTGAAAATGGACTCAATTCTGGAGAAGGCGAAGAGGCTCATTAATTATTTCCCTATCAGTGTAATTGAGGGTGGCGTTCGGGGGAAAAGGCCGGCTTGGTGAGCTATTAGCAGGTTCTCATCGGGGAATACGACCACTGGGTGGGTCGCTACAGAAACACGTCACCATAGTAACAACCACAACAGCAGCCCTTGTAATTTGCTCGGCGAATTCCACCAAAAGTTGCTCCACACGTGTCGTGGAAGCAGAGAGCATCCTGAGAGCCCTCCGGTAGTGCGATATCACTGCCGGTTCCCATGAGGCCTTTAACGTGTCTGTATCTGTCGTGAGGGAGAGCAACAAGACCATTAACTGTCAGGGAATTCAGTCGTAAGGTATTGATTTCGCATTGCTCTGCAGGCCCAGTGTGTTTAACTTCAACGCCATGATGACAGAAAAATGGAAACCAGCTGAGCTCCTTCACAATTGGCACTTTAAAGCTTCCATAAACCTCTGGTGCCGCTAATAAATTGAGCAGCAGTGATTATCAGGGATGTAATTGTGATCCGTGGGTCCTTGGGGAAAACAACTGCTAAAGCTGAGACCTTGATAAAAGCTCGGAATAAAGCTGAAATTACACCACGATGAAACTGAAAGGCGTTTTTCAGCCTCTGAATAAACATTAAGGCTCATTAGAGAGCAGCTCATCATGACGGCTGATGGTTAATGATCTCTTAGAGACACTTAAGAAGGCAGGTGGTGGTGCCAGTTTCAAACTAAAAACCTGGGTCAAGTTAGCTCACGGGTATAAAAGTTCCCCTTTATTAGGGCGACGTCCCCATAGAACAGGCTTCTAAATGTTCAAATGAACAAATGAAACGCTCCCAAAGCTACTGCCATGTTTTACATCATCGTCTTTTTCAGCTAAATCAGCGCGTCTCGAGTTAAGTCGATCAGGAATTTGTCTGGCTTTAAAACAAAGAGCAGATCTGATAGCTCTCCATTCAGTGTAGATTGTGAAGTGATGTTGGGTCCAGTGTGTATATCTGAGCTGGGCGGTGCCCCCATAGAACCACCATAACAAATCTGACAGTAAATTGGCGGTAATCTGAGGTAATGGAGGCATGTAGACAGTTAACATGCAAGTGCTGAGATGCTGATCGGGGCAGAGTGGGGAACTCACTGTGTGTATGAGGGTGTGAGGGTAGATCAGTGTCCATTTACTCGCCACCAGTCATTGGATCATTTGCATGCCAAAACAGTGATGCTGATCCTGTCAGACAATGGATGCACTGATAGAAGAAGGACCCCACCAGAGGTAATTTGGGTGGCCTCTGAGAATCTATCTGTCTATCTGTCTATCTATCTATCTGTTCTCTCATTGTCTTAGTCTGAGATTCGTTCACACAAATATGAAGTTACAGTTGCATACTTTTTTGTCTTTTTTTTAAGTCCAAATTCAACAGAACTTTCTGTTACCAAAATAATGCTGAGATAAAATTGGTTGAGACACTGAAATAAGCCGCCGGGCTTCTTTTGTTGCTCCACTTAAATTTCCTGCAGAGTTAACTACACTAGATAAACTAGTCCTTCTGTTTGTCTTAGGAAGGGGTTGTACCTTGTTGTACTAACACACACAAAACACACACCTACACACTCATGCATAGAAATGCAGCCACACACCCAGAGGAGCCTGCGTGACTGCACGGTAATGAAATAAAACATCCAGTGAATCACAGAGGTCAGGTACTATTAATTTGATTGAGTCGATAAACATTTTTTAAGTTTAAAATGAGGACCCAGCGGACCCAGGCTGCATTTCAGGGCCAGTTGGTTTCCATCTCACTCTTTCAGTATGTGATGTACATTTACCTCACAGGGTTGTAACTGAGCAGAGATCCAGTGTGGAAAATGCTCGCTTTCTTCATGCGCTCCTTTCAAATACCAGTCCTTCTGCAAGTGCAACATTACCCAGAGACCTCCTCTTCAACCTCTGGATACTGTGTCGCGATGTTTCTGCCCTTTTGATAAATGGCTGTCTGGAGCAGGTTCCCTTTCTGCAGTCTGTCCGGCTGATTACCGCCCCAGCATGGACCACCAGCTATCAACATATCTATACTGGTTTACAGAAATCACCATTACACAATTGTTTAGTTTATTATTACAGAGATATGCTCATTTTAACGTGCGTCCACTAATTTTTATCTCAACAGCCAGGACCATCAACATGCCCTGAGAGGTTTTGCAGCTGCGTCACAAAACTCTGAGCATGAGCAACCACAGCCGGTGCAACCAGGAGAACTGGGTGTGCAGAAATAAGAGATAAATAAATAACAACTGGGCTTTGAGATGCAATATGCTTGCAAAGGGTTGCTGTTGCTGTTGTGTGAATGTAGATCCATTCAGTAACATGAATACAAGTGATCAGACAGGGTAGATTTCTTTCCAAATTTAGGTTGTTGTGACACAGGAAAGTATCTTGTCTTCAGCCCACCTCTAACCCATATGATCATGTCTCCACTGCAAAGCACGGCAAGAACCCAAACTGTGTTAGTTTGCTAACCAGCCAGCAGGCTAGCAAAACAACCTTGGTTAACATTAGAGGAATATTTCATCCTTGGATACTACTCACTGGAATATATAATCACTCTGTTCAACAATAATCTGCATATATAATCTCTAATAATAGCAATTTATATTTTTGTTGTACCCGCTTTCCCTTTACTTGCCTTATCTACTTCAACTTCAGCTGTGGATTTCCTTCATTTCCCAGACTGACTTTCAAGAGAACAAGCCTTAACCTTTTGCATTCAACACGCTCGTGTGAAAGGAGAGAGAAACAGTGAATGTGATAACAGAAGCAAAGTAACAGTGAGAGCAAGTAGTATTGTGGCTTATCTTATCAGTGTTGAAATGTTAGTAGTCATTAAAACCGACACAGAAAATTAATCCTGTCTATTCAATTGCACATTTAGAAATCCAATCAGCTGTCCACAGCTACTGTTGCCCAGAGGGTGAAGACCTCCAATATGGCTGCCAGAGGGTGAGCTATGTCACCTGCAAGCTCTATACTGGCTTACCCAAATCCCAGTTATACAATTATACAATTTTTATATGTCTTCTGTGTTTTATCGCAGCTGCATACTTATTATCCTTCTTTCTGCCATTACTGTTATGAGGATTATGTTCTTTGTCCAAGTTTTATATGAGCAATAGGCCTACGTGAATTCAGATATCCTTCATGTACATGGTTTCAGGTACTGTGCACCTTTTAAATGGAATGAACTGCAAACTGCCCTCAAACTAGAGTCTTATATTCCCCTTAGAGTTTTTAAAGCTTTATTATCTGATGTTTTTATGATTCTTGTAACTGTTCTATTTTTTTTTTATTCCTTGTTCTTGTCTAATTGTGTTGTTTCTGTTGTGCTGATGGTGCTCTGTGAATGTTTCTTGTTCTTTGGTCTCTCTTGGAAAAGAGATCTCAGTGTCAGTGCGACTGCCTGATTAAATAAAGATTAATAATTTAAGGGAATTCTTGTCTAGTCTTCAATCTCTAACCCTAACAGACAACATAATGTTTAAAATGTTCATCTTAACGCTGTATGAATATCGAGAAGTTTGATTTAGCACTACAGGCAGCCTCGCCGCGTATTCTTTGCAGTTCAAAAAACAGACAACATCGAGACTACATGACATAAATCAAATCGAATCTGAAGCAGTTCTGTGAGCTGAGCGCCAAAGACAATAAACAACCAACCACAAGCACTACAGAGGGAAGCAGCTCTCGCCACAACACAAGATCACATCTAGAGTTCATTAATCAGACCAAACACATGAAACCCAGCCGGCCGGGGCGCGGCTCTCCATCCGACCAGTCCAAATAGACAAATCTGAACTATTAAGTGCTTTTTGACCATTTGAATTATTTTGCTTTCAGTCACTGCAAACACTTTTATGGCTAATATAAAACTTACAGATTGTAATCTTACATTCTTGCAAGTATATGGGCTTAGTACATTTATTTTTGTGTATCTTGCCCTTAGATCATTTTTTCATTTTTCTGCTATGATATTATCTATCTAAGTGTGCTTCAGCTCAGGAAGTGTATTTTTGTTTTACTGGAGGTGATGATGTCATTAAGACTTCATGTTATGGTAATCATAGCCTGGGGAAATAACTAAAACACTGCGCCTCACTTCCTAATTTTCACCCAAAAGCGGTCTAATGAATAATGATGGGGGTGAAGAAATCATTTCAGTCGTAATGTTCAGGTTAGATTTTACTGCTGGGCTGAGTGACACTTTCACTTTGGCAGCATATTTGCACATTTTGCTCCAAAAATAAGATATATCACACTGAGGGGAAAAAGAAAAAAAGTTGCACAAAATAACTAGAAAAAATAAAATGTCTATGTTATTTGCTATTTTAAAAGATATCTTTAGATGTATAAAATACAAGCAATATTAATGATAAAATGGTTTAATTAATGAATTCCTAGAAACTTTTTTTACTGAAATTGCATACATAGGGTGAAACATTTTCACTCTCCAGTATGCACACCTCCAAAAAAATAACTACAGACAATTTACATGTTTTCCTTTTATTTGTTAAATGGTCATATGGTGAAATTGAGGTTAACACCAAAGAATGTTTTTAATGATCCCGAATTCCTGTGCTACTTCAGGGAAGCTGTTTCTGGAAATGCAGATCCTTTAAGTTTTTCAAGCATTAAAACTCGGGGGATATGCAGAGCTCTAAACTCCGCAACTTAAGGCAATATTATGATCAGTTAGCAAGTTCCAAATACTTAAATCTTATCTCTACCAACTGAATGTCTGTTTTTTTCCAGATCGCTTTCAAAAGCCCCAACAAACGCAATCTGACATCTATCAGCGGCTATAAATCATGATAAATGGAGATGTTGCCGTCTAAAGAGAAACAGCTTCTCAGAGCTCAGGCAATCGCTTCCATATGAGATACTGTATGCAGCACACACACACACACACTCACACACACACACACACTCACACTCAAGCATGCACACAGACCACACACACACACATGTGCCCAAACGTAGGCACACAAGGCGCGCACACATGTAGATAGGTGCACATACCCACTACCTCCCCCTCACACACACCCTCACACACACGCTCACGCACACACCACACACACACACACACACAGCGGACAGCGATGTTAGATGGTGTGTGTTCAGACTTGGCTGGTGTTCAGACTGAGGTCAGCAGCGCCTGATTGTGGCAGATGATGGATCGTTCATCGATGGATGGGAGTTTTTCATCAAACTGTCCACATGTCTATTTCAGTCACATAGCTGCTATCCATTCACATCAGAATCACCTCATTCTACGCTGCGAAACACACTCACGCAGCAAATAAGAATCTGACACTGGCTGATATTTCAACATTTAAATTGGTCAAATCTGTTATTTTTTGCTTATTTTGTTCTAAAATCCAAAAAAGAAAACCATTTTTTGGATACAGTTCAGTCCATATCAAATGTTCTAAAAGGCATGAAAATGGCACATTTTGGCATGATTCCCTCTCTGTGTTTCCTGTATAATATTTCAGTATGAGGTCCACACCACCTGTAGCTTGGTGGAATAATCTGGAATATTACAAATCATGTGCTGGCAGTGCGCTCGATAAACTAAGGCTATATTTATTCTTATCTGTTTTCCTCTGATAGCAACATCAGGCTTTTCCATTCAGCTGTGGCTTGGCATATCACTACGGTAATCATGGCCTTGATATGATATGAAGTGCAGACACACACACTTTCACATGCATGGAAATGCATACACACATCCACACACAAACAGGATTTGTGTCAGATATCTGGCTGATATTCAGTTATTTTGGGCTATATTGAAAATTAATCTCCTGCTTTAGGCTGGCGTTGAATGCAATGTTGGATAATCTTTTGGAGGAAAACCCCCTCGGACTTTCCACGAAGACTGGATATTGTTTCAATAAGACATGTACTGCTTCTATATAGGAGGCTTAGCTGCAGGCTGCAGGTTGAATCTTCATGGTCCAGTTTTAGAGGAACTTACTGTGAATGCATATAGGATAATAAAAACACAATAACAGAAACGAGCCTTTCAGTATGTTATTTAGCAGGCCAAATATTGCTGGATCGCTCCATATGAACCAGCATACTGCATCTCAATGTACTTTGACTGGTATGTCTTCCATTACAACAATAATCCCATGAGCATCCCTTCTCTCCACAGCAACAGCACTTCAGTCATGACATCATCACTGAGCAGCTTCGTCCCATTTGCAGCTCCCAAACGCACTTTAAGATGAAATTAATTGGAACTCCAGTGGGCCAAAAAGGACGTCTTGGTGTGATTGGCAGTCAGTGGGAGATGTTTCCATTAAGGGGACCAATCATGACCTCTGACCCTGATATGTGGGGCCTATAGGGAGAGCTAGGGACTAAAAGTCCGGTCGGTAATTAGGTGGGATGACCACACCCTGGAGGTCAGAGGGAACAGGAAATGAGGTATTGACCCGGACGTCACACCACACATGGTGTTTCCTCTGGCCACGGAGAAACTGACCAATCCTGTGGCTCCCTGCATCTGTAAGGCTGCCTGTCACTATCATTTCCACTAACATTTTCATCAGTAGCATCATTATCATCATCATTATTTTTCACCATCATCATAATTCCTGCAAAGGTTAAGAAAGTTGGGTCAGCAATTTTGAGTGGAGGTATTTCAATTACAGTTACTGACCACTTTATTTGTAACCAGTGATCCAATCCAAGAGGTTTCCCATCTGGGCATTCTGATTACTTTTAGTTACTTTCAGATTATTTTGCCATTTTTTTGAGGTAAGGAAGAAAGAATAAGAAAACTGAAAAAAGGCAGTTAAGGAAATAACATTTGAGTTTTGACACACAAAGACAACTTTAATTCTGTGCCAAATTTTGTACAGACACAGAACTCCTGCCCCTGTTTCAACGGCGCTCTGATTTTCTGGCTTTTACTTTAGAAGAATTCCCAGACACGATCATCTAATTTCTCCTCTCTTAGTATCTGTAATCAGATTACATTTTTAAAGTGATATAACAGAATATGATCCATTGTTTGTTGTTTTTAGAATACTAAAACACTAAAACATGGGAAAAAGTCTGTGAAGTTTCTCATTCATCCACGTCATGGTGCTTTGAAAAGGCGACTGGAACCTCAAACAAGTCCAGTTGCCTTTACAAAGCACTTAGAAATTAAAACATGGGAAGAAAGAATCCTTAACTACAATCTGATCAAGTTGTGTTGAACCAGTTAAAACTGCGCCAAGTCATCCTAATCAGGCTGCGCTGTCCGTTTCTCCAGCCGTTTCTCCATTCGGTGGCCGCTGCTGTCTGCTTACTTTCTCGTGTGGTTTTAACGAGACAATAAACAGCCTGCAGCCGGTCCAGCTCTATTTCCACTGCAGCACACACTGGGACTTCACATCAACACCACATGAGAGCTGATAAAACATCCCACATATGAACATATGAAGAGTGGAAACGCGGCGGGGTGGTCTGCTGGTCAGAGACGCTGCACTTCACCCAGAAGACCCAGGATCAGGATCAAGCCCCGTGTCGGCAGGCGTCCGCCCTGCTGAAGAGTCCCTTGAGCAAAACATAGAAACCTTCTTGGCGAAACGCTATTAGCAGGAGGTGACAAAACTGACATTCTGAACTTTATACTGTAGTCTTTGAAAATAATCAGTAATATAATCCTTCAACTCAACGATGCAGGCATCCAAAATCCATGGAACGGATTGACTTGGGAAATAGAAAAACACGCAGTATGCCAGGTGTTAATCTGTGTGGAGCAGGTGGTTTGTGCAGCCTCAGCAAAACCCTTAATTTGATAAATAAAATTAAAAAGAGAATGAAAATGCAATGAATACTAAATTATATTATTGTCTATAATATAAATGAGTTTTTCAGCTGAAACATGTTTCCAAGAATTCACCTAATTTTTCAAAAGTGTCTTAATGTGTTTTCTTACAGTAACTGTAACAAATGATAGGTTCCACTTTTCATAATCAGTGTGCTGTTATCCCATTATATGCAATCTGTTACTCCCCTACCTTGTACACATGGATGCATTTGTACACACACACACACACACACACACACACACACACACACACACACACGCCTGCTCTCATGAGCACATATGCCTGACACACAGATCACCCTCCCTGGTCAACCTCCATCACTCATCGCCTCATATGAACGACTGAAGCGTGACTCTCTTAACATAAAAAAAAAATGGTTGTGGAAAGAGGAACATTCTGTGTTTTTTTTTTCACCAGTTGTCGGACCATTTTTTTTAATATGTCTTTACTTAGCCTGTTTGTAAAGCAACTTCTGATCCCAAAGGGCTAAACTACAATTTTCTTAACATAAAAAAAAATAAGGGTGTGGAAATAGTGGCATTCTTCCTCTGTTTTTTTTCCCCTTTTCAGTTCTCCCACTTAGCCTGTTTCAAGCGTGACTTCTGATCCCTATCAAAGATACAGGAATGTAATGGCCTAAGTGCTGGCTCTGAATAGTAGAGGACATTGTGGTAAAAGTGCTGTGTTTCACATATCGGGTTTCCTCACTTTCAAGAGAGGCAAAACTGTCCTGTTGCACACATGCTGCAGCAGGAGTACAGCACCTCAGCACAGGGACAAACGTCTCTTTCTCTTAGAATAAGTCTGTGAATTACATTATTAATGATTCCTGATAGGATCATTAGCAGACAGTGACTAGTAGGTTTTCCTGAGCTCCAAAAACCTAAAGGCATGCCCTTAAAAAAATAAGATAATATAAAAATAAATAAAAATGCATGCAAATTGCTATGCGTGCACTTAAAAAAATAAGATAATATAAAAAAATAAAAAATAAATAAAAGTGCATGCAAATTGCTATGCATGCACTTAAAAAAATAAGATAATATAAACAAATAAAAATAAATAAAAATGCATGCAAATTGCTATGCATGCACTTAAAAAAATAAGATAATATAAAAATCTAAAAATAAATAAAAATGCAGGAAACATTTTAGGGGGAAAAAAATTGTCTAATATTCAATTGCTCAGTATTTCAAAGGGAAGTAAACCCTATTCTCTAATGTCAGCAAAAGTCTTTAATCATCTAATAACTTAAAAAATAATTTGTATTGAGCTTAACTTTCATGTAAAAAATCATTTTGTCAGAGTACGTATCATATCTTTCAAATGATGGTTATTTTTTTATTCGGTTATTGATTAACCCAGGGCAAACTGGGAATTCTGTGTTTGACATCGGCCCTGAGTGAGAGATTGATAAATGAGCAGTGTGTGGATTAGTCCACTAAGTGACCGCGAGCTGGGAGTTTAAAGCAAAACCTTTCGCCACGGCCTGCTGCCTACATACAACATCACATCTGGATCATCTTGATAACAGATCCATTAAGACCACTTCAATATTACACGATTTCCTCCCTGCATTTGCCAACACGGACGTGGTAAGAGAGAAGCTGCAATAGATGAAAAGCAGAGTTGAGACACGGCCGGGGTGCTGAGAGGTTCCTCGGGGTGCTGACCAAGTCAGTGTAAACACACAGGGGGATGAATACGGTTTCTTTTCTCACGAGGCGCTGAAATATCCAGGGCCGATAAAATAATGACTGAAAAAATCAAGTTTTTTTTGCGTTTTATCCCTTCAGGCTGTTGAGTTTGTCTTAGTAATTATTCCAAAGATTAATCTTTTTATATTAAATGGCACGCAACTCTTTCGACTGTTTGTTGACGCAAACAAACAGCTATGGGAAAGCCGGACTGTGTCTAATTGGCAGGAGGTCTTGACCGCTCTCAGCTAGCCGGGCCGGACGGCTGACAACCTGACAATGTGGTGCAGCCATGTGTGGAGGTAAACACACAGACTCTCTTCCTTTAGCTCTCCCTCCATTCTCCACCTCTCCTCTTCTTCTATAGGGCTCATTGGCTTGATGCAGAAAAGCGTTGGGCCTACTTGTTCCGGTTCACTAAGGCCTGGAATTCCCTGTTCGGATCAACAGGAAAGGAATCCTCTCTGTCCTCGGAGACATCTAAAAGCCTGTCTGTTTTAAAGAGGGGGTCTCGTAAACCTGTCGGACCTGAGGGTGTCCTTTTACCATCGGGTGGGGGGAGGAGGTGAAAGGACACCCCTCCACCTAGCTTCGGTCGCGGCTCGGAGCATTCCCGGACGCTCTTAAAACGGCGGTTTATGGGTAACCCGTCGGCCCTGGGATCACCAGAGGTTTACGGGTGACCAATAAAAGCGCCGCCGTGGTTCGGAAGCTCCCAAACACACCCCAGCCCCAGTGTCACTCTTCCTGTCTCTGAAGAAACCCCAATAAAACCCCGCCACGCATTTCTCTGAAGTGAGTCGTCTTCAGCCGTCAGCCCTGTTTCACATCATCAGAGAGCTGACGTGGCGAAGTGAGTGATAATCTGAGGATTACAGGGTTTACAAAAAGTCCTCATTTCATGTCCGTGACCCTGAGTTCTGGTCTTTAAGGGTTTCTTTTTAAATTGTAGCTCAGTAGGAGAGCACAGACTTGGGGAGAGATCTTTCTATCGCTCTTGAGCAAATGACTAAATGCTGTACTGTTTCTGTTTTTCTCTTTCTATCTTTCTTGTTCACTGTTTGTTTTTCTGTTTCAATCTCTGTCTCTGTTAAAGTCTATTACGGTCATGTGACAGGACATGTCTGCAGAACAGTCAAAGTTCAAAAATCAAAGCTGGGGATGGATAAATTTCCATGCGGTGTACTTGGCAATCAAGGTTGCATCGGATGAAAAGAATGAGTCAGAAGTCAAACAACACTTGAGGAACGTGAGAATAATGTTCTCTACAAGTATCAATGTGGCATTTTTGGATTTGATAATCACCTTCAGTCTCTGGGTCTGTCACATTTGTAAGGAAGCTTATTTTTGGGAGATATGGCCTCAGGACTGTCTCATTAGAGTACGAAGCATAGGACACATCCTGGTTGGGTTCAAGGAACCTTAAGGGACATCATTTCACAGCGACAGCCACTGGTGCCAGACTTTGGTGCCAGTAACACTGAACTCAATGGGACAGGCATAGAAAATCCCACAATAAACTACTCTAACGTTTGAACTTTTACAGGACAGAGATTCTACCATATAACAAAATACGCTTTACATGATGCAGATTGATGGTTGTTGTCTAATGTGCACATTTGTTGTCCCTTTGTCTCAAAACATCACGATTTTGTCTTGCAGTTGCATAGAGACTGAAGTGTTGTTAGCTAACGTTAACAAAACAAAGCTAATGTTAGCCACATGCACCTTTTAAATGTGCAATCTGATATATCAAATATGAGCTAGTTAACATCAGACAAATTACTCATAATGTCGACACCTGGCTGATGAGGGTCTAACCTGTTAAACAAGGCAGAATAAGAGAGGTGGCAAACCCATTTAAAACAATGATAACCACACTGAGTTGTTGCACCTTTGGCACTAGCTTGAAACCCAATGATGTATTGTCTCTTACTTCTTTATACGTTCTTTGGTTGGGTTCCTTGATTTGGTGAAAATGTAAGGAAATACCAAGTGGTTCCTTTGCTATGTAGGATTTCCCATAATACCCTGCGGTGAGCCAAAACCCCTTACATCAAATAATTTTGATGGCAGCACTGCTAAAAGTGTGTTTGGAATTATAGTTTATTAAATGTAAGATTGAGTTGTTAGTTAAGCCCAGCTCACTACGCGTCTCTTCACTGCTTGAATGTTTGTTTTTTTCTCGGTCATATTGTAACGTGATTTGTGTAGCATAGCCGCCTGTCATTCCACCACAAGTTAACTCAAAGTTAGCTAGCTGTAAGGTCGCTAACGTTATGTTATGTTACATTACATTACATTACAAAAGGCGTGATTACCATGGAAACAGGCAACACTGCATTGCGTGGAATTCTGTTCTTGTCATGTGACATTTCAGTGCAAAAATCTCCTTTTTAGCACGTCAGGTAGTGACATGCTGAGTGTTAAAATTTTGTTTTTCTTCAAACAAGGTAAAAAAAAATCTGCTAGTGAAGTTTCACTTGTTTCAGTAATTTTTCTGGGAACAAGTATAAATACGTTGAAACAAGGCAGAATAAGGCAGATCAGGCCCATTAGTATGAAGAAAATGACTCTTGGTTCAAGGACAATTTTTAAACAAATTGGTAGTTCTGGAAACAAGTGGGACTATCTCATTCCACTGGCAGATTTTTAAGACTGAATATGAGACAAAATGGCTTGTTAAGATGGACAGTTTTGCACTGTTCCTTGTTAGCTTGTCTAAATTTATGTAACCGTTAAAAAATACCGTTAAAAAATGTTAGCATAGCTCCTCATAAGGCATGTTCCTATAACTTGGTACCAAAGTGATGGAAAACTTTTTTTTTTTTTTTTTTTGCAAATGAGAGAGACCCACTGTGTTTCATTCTTCCATTACACTTCATCCTCTTTGTCAGTTTCTCTATTTTTATAATTTTCTCTTATCTTTTTCTCTTTAATTTTTTCTGTCTCTTCCTGCCTCCTAAACAGCTCCATGCCCTTCCCGCCACCCACACATGCATGTCCAGGATGGCATTTTATGCATTTTCAGTGTCGATTTTATGCCTTTCGGTGGTCAAACTTTACAGCGGCTGACCTTTCTCACTCATGATGTCCATCAAAGCAAACACACTGTGCTGTTTTTTTACCTGCGCCCCCACAAATTGGAGGTGACAGCTTTAGACGGGACAGCTAAACCTGGTCAGCGCCATCCATAAAAGTGCTGGTTGGGGTCAGTGCCACGGGTTTACATCCCTGCTTATGGTTTACATGACAGATGGCTGAGCTCCGGCTAAATCAACATGGCTTCCACATACATCAAGAGAGGGGAGACACTGGGAGGCCGAGACCTTCCATACATATCTGTCTTGAATTTCATATCAGTCAAACAGGCAGCTTGGTGGAGGTTGGATTGTTTGGGCTTCAGTTACCTACTTTGCTGTTGGTTTAATGTCATTCTCATTCATAATATTAGTTTGTTTATTTGCACTTTTCAGATGTTGCTAGTTTTCTTATTTATATTTAAGGAATATGTTAGGTTTCAGGTATTTGTAAGCTTCAATTTCAGTCAAAGACAGTGTACAACAGTGTCAAATGCATCAAATACCAAAGGTAAGAAAAAGCAAAAAGCAATTATTTTAATTATATTGGCAAAAAAAAAAAAAAAAAAGTCCACAATCTCACTTGACTTTGGCTAGAAGACTGAAACAATTCTTAAATGGATTCCAAAGGATATTTCAGATGGTGTTTGAGGCACTTACTAAAGTTTCAATGTAGTTTCAGGGTGTTCAATTTGTTATGTTTTTTGTCACATTCATTGAATCACACACACACACACACACACACACACCTCCCTAGGTCTCTCTGAGAACCCTTTGCAAAACCAAAGGCTCCAGTCTTCAGGAAATCGCTCTAATCCGTTAAGTAACACTGATTTAGAAGCTGGCCTCGTCTTGTCTTGGGGGACGGCCGTGTGTTCACTCCAACTGCAGAGAAAATCAATGAGCTATGTTCTAATGTGCAAAGGCATTATGAATACCTGCACATAAAGCATCAGTCAGGGGTGTGAATGTTACACATCGCCAAAAAAACACAACCTGTGCTGTGTATGAACACACACAAAACCCAGTTGCACATTCCTGAGATTAATGGCATTTGAAAACCTTAATGATGTGAAAGCTTTAAACTGATCTCGATGTTTTATCATCTGAAGGGCTCCAGGCTCCCTGCTTATGAGAGCACTTTTATCCCCGCTGCCTGAGAAGTGAATTTTGCTAGAACTCTTTTCCTGTTTGTCCAACTTTACAAAAATATGAGTATAGTGGACAGCCTACAGTGATGGAAAAAAAAGATACAGGGTTTGTACAAAGTCTTGAAAGTTTGGAAAATGCTTAATTTTAATCGTTACGTCAGGAATGTGCTTGAATTCAAATATACTCCTTGAAAAATGCTTGATTTTCAACATAATCTGGTGTTTCATCTACACAATCACTCCTGTAAAAAGCATTTTAATATTTGAAATGTTAAGTTAATATAAAAAGCTAGTAACAAAATAAACAAAGTGACAATATATATTGATTGCTTTGGATATAATGGGATTCTGTAAACTATTTTTTCCGATTGTATTTAAAGTAACAATTTAGATTAGATGATAAAGGCTTTGGGACTCTGGGAGTTTTGGTTTAAGTATCTTGAAAGTGCTTGAAAAGGGCTTGAATTTTACTTTCAGGAGGCTGTATGAACCCTGAAGATATTAAGATAGGTATAAAACCAAACAGATTTTCCTGTTGACAATAACAAAGAGCATTTGAAATCTCCCAATAAAAAATGTAAAGATAATAGTTGGAGAAGCATGGAATGACTGAGGGATTCCCGGATGCTGCCTAAATGGGAGCCACTTTATCTGTTTTCTTTTGCATTAGAGAACAACTTAATCCCTCCTGAACAGCCCGAGACATTGTCCCAGGCTTTTAGTGGAGCGGTGATTTAATGGATAGTGTGGTTGCTTCACTGATCCATGCAGCCCTGCTCACTGTACAGCTGTGAAAATATGAATCGGCTTCCCCCTCAGGGAATATTCGTTTCATTTGATATTCATATTCCCTTAGAAACCTCTCTCAGCATCGATCCCGAATGCTGAGAGATGCATTATGTCTGTGGTGTAAATCCACACGTCTGCTCTTTATTTTATTGTGTGTGTGTGTGTGTGTGTGTGTGTTCAGCGCAGATCCTTGATCCAGTTTATGCAGCCAAGGCAGCATTATATTTAGATGGTGTGGTTGTCATGTTTCATGATCTGTTTGCATTTTATTTTCTCCTCCATGTTTCATGTCTTGCATTTCCTGTTTAATTTTGTGATCACTCACCCTTGTCTCTGTTCTAGGTTCCTGTCTGCCCCGCCCCCTCCTCGTCTGTGTTCACCTGTTCCCTAATTGTGTCTCCCGCACCTGTGTCCAATCACTCCCCATTAGTCCTGCTTATGTTCTCCCTTTGTGTCTTGTCTCGTCGCCAGTTCGTTGATGCCTCTGCTCACGTTCCAGCGTTACTTCTCAGCCATAGCCATAGTCTTAGTCATAGTCTTTCTGGGTTTGAACCTTGCCTGTTTTTTTGACCTTGCTTTTGCCTATCGTTTGGACACCTCTGCCTGTTCTGGACTGCCTGCCTGTGTATGACCTCTGCCTAGTAATAAACCTATCCTCTGTTATCCAACCTGGTTGTGTCATGCATTTGAGTCCTGTTTTCCCTGTGCCACGTTCCTGACAGTGGTGTCAGAGAAGTACAAGTGCTGCGGCCTCCACAGGCCTGTATCCTCCTGCTGCTGTATTTGTATCTGTCTGTCTGATGTTTGGCAGTGAATTCAATGATGTTCCTCTGCTCCGTGATATCTCAATCCCTCTGAGGGTGATTATAGTCTGCTGGACTGGATGAGGTGAATTTATATCCAGCTCTGTGCAGCAGCCAAGCACCCAGATGCTGTGTGTATGTGCACGTCATATCTAGGAATGTGCGCTGTCAGCTGAACCAGCGTCTGAAGAGGTGTGTCGTCCTGTGATGCAGTCTGGCATTATTAAAGTTCAGTATGACGTCTGAAAATAAGGTGAAATAGAAGTACAGAATAGTGACAGGAAGTGGGAAGTAACAGTGTGCAAATCAGCTAGGTGGATGGATGTAGACAGTTGCCATGAACTCCAGCGAATTGGGTAAAATTCCCAGCTTATACGAAGAAGCTTTCTACTGTGAGGCTTTTGTGATTATTACCTCAGCCAAGGAAATGAAACCTCCTGCAGGGGTTTATGTGATTGCTCCTGTCAGCCCATCTGTCCGTCCCTCCATGAACACAATATCTCAGAAAGTACTGAACGGATTGGCACCAAACTTGGTGGGAGGATTGGCCATGGCCCAGCGAAGAAGCGATTCACTTTTTGGGCCTATCAGTTTCAAGGGGTGTGATAATAGGCCTGGCACAGCACATATAGGGCTGCAGTTTCAAAACATATCCTTGTAACATTGTGAAACCTGGTGGGAAGCTGGTCATGGGTCAAGGCGGCACTCACCAACTTTCCCAACAATAGCACTGCTGAAGAGGGTTCGTACAAACAGGGCTGCAACTAACAGCTGTATGTTGGTGGAGGTCTGCACTCTACTGAGTTTTCTGATCTAACCTTGACCAAAACCTTACCCTAACCTTAACTCTAAACAAAGCTGCTTTAGTTTTCTAAACTTTACCATTACCTTACCTTTCATATGATGAATAGGTCTAATTCTAATGTCACATAATCCTTCTGTAATGGATGAACTGCGCATCAGCTGTGTATGATTTTGATGATTTTTTAAAATCTATTTAACTGTTACCCAAGCTGTAAGTTACAAGTTCTTAAAAGAGCTGTAGCTTCTTTAGAAATTGGTTATTTAGTTTTTGTTCTGATCATGATTTTCAAAATATGGAACTTTATGCACGATTTCCTGGTACTGTATAGTTCAACGGGGAGAGTAACAGTACAAACTTGTTATATCATTTTCAATACAGTCATGTTTCTAGATTGAGACAGCACACTCTTCACCATAGTGCATATTAATAACAAAATATATGTCGTCAATAAGTGTTTTTATGAACATATGCTGCTTTTCAAGTAGTCAAAGCTGGAAAATGAGACCTAGAAAAACATGGTGCTAAATAATCCTGTCATCCGTTAGCTGAATCCCTAATAAACGCATGCTGAGCCCAGAACAAGACTTTCCCTGGATGTTTGTGTGTCCACCAGAGCCTGACCCTGCGCTCCCTCTAAGTGGACCATAACTCTCATCTAAAAGTCATCTGGTCTGCTTTACAGCCTGCGAGGGGAGCGGAGGAATGAGCGCTGTTAACTTTATCTGTTCTTTGCTATGTCGCTGTCTACGCCATTCAGTACAGCTTCAGCATTTATCACTCACACTGTGGAGTGGTGATGGGACGAGAGGAGTGATGAGGTGAGAGACAAATTGAGTCTGAAAAGAAAAAGACAAAGGAAGAGAAAATAAAAGAGAAATAGTGGCAGAGTGACAGAAAAAAATGGGGATATAGCATAAAAGAGGGAGAAATAGAAAAGAAAAGGCAGAGGGAGATGTAATGTGAGAAAAGGGAATGGAGAAGCTGTTTGTTGCTCACTTAAAAAAGAAAGCGCCAAAGAAAGAAAAGAAACAAAGAGGCAACCCAAGTGATAGCAGTTCGGTTCAATTAAATTTTTAATGCATCTAATTAAATGCGCAAATTTCAATTTGTATTGCTCAAATCTTCACTTGAGGTGCAACAAATATCAGTGGAGATGCACATGTTGAATAGATAATGACAGTTTCACCTTCAGGAGGCCTTTTTATTCACTTCAAAACACACTTTTTAGTTTTTGCAACTGTTTGCAACATTTCAAA
Source organism: Neoniphon sammara (assembly GCA_900302535.1). Taxonomy (NCBI): domain Eukaryota; kingdom Metazoa; phylum Chordata; class Actinopteri; order Holocentriformes; family Holocentridae; genus Neoniphon; species Neoniphon sammara. The sequence continues at coordinate 29,907 of OMKZ01023434.1, forward strand.
AGTTTGCTTTAAGTTTGCTTGACAATTGAATTGAGCTACTAGGGCAACGACCGCAAAAAGAGGCCGAGAGAGATGAAAGGACACACCGACAGGCTGTGCTTTTCCCCGGAGAGCTTGTAGGGATCAGAGTCTGTCAGCGATGTTACACAGATCAGAGACGGCACTCAGATGGACTCGCTGATAGGATAAGACAGAGCTGTTGACCTGAGAGAGAGACTGATCTGTGTACATGATGGAGGGCTGATAGCAAGGAAGGAGAGAGAGAGAGAGAGGACTTTAGGGAAATAGATTAAAAAAGGGGAGGTTGAGATAATTGACAGCACCAGGAAAATGATGAGAGAGAGACTCAGAGCCCGGGAATTGAAGATTATTTGTGTGACATGTATCTGATGGGTTCAAGTGTCAGTAAATGTCCTTCACAAGAAAAAATTTAAACTGAATTGAACCGAACTGAACCCCGTATTTAGTCGAGACCACCTAAGTGGAGTCCAAGTCAGTTCCAAGACGAGGTTCAAAAGGACTGACACCAAATCAAGACTGAGACCAAAGGAAATCAAGTCCTATTCAGAGCCAAAACAGAAAATCTATATTGTGCATCTTTCTAAATGTAACAAGTAAACACACCCCTCGAACACACACACACACACATGCACACACACTTTGATCAGTAGGAACAGCTGAAACATGGTGATGGATAACTTCTTCCTTGGCCCATGACCGACCTTCCCACCAAATTTGGTGGAAATCCGAGCATCCGTTTAGAAGTGAAGCCACTGTGTGACGAACGGGCGGACTAACGAGCACACGGCGATTCATGGCCGCCCGCTCTGATTTCATCGGGACAGAAGTAATCAATAAGGAGTTTCTCAGAGTAAATGAAAGAGTAAACCAGCAGGGTTTCAAAGCTCTTAAAGGTTTTTACTGAGGCGCTCTTTGCCTCTTTGTACCTCCACCTCCAAAGGTACAGCGGAGACGCCGTCCTAAAGCGCTGCAGCAGATGTGTTACAGAGCTCATTTTCCTTAACAGAATCCACACTTTGAGGAATTTTATCGCGGTGCAAAGTGCACCATAATCTTTCATGTTTGCCTTTTACGGGAAAAGCCGTCTCAAAATGACATCTGTGCACCGAGAGACACAGTTGTTCTTCTGTCACTCCAAAGCCAAGTGATGTTTTGCAGACGGACGATGGGTTACTCTGAGGCGCTAAAGAGAGGGAGGCTGGGTGATCCAGAAACAAGAGGGGGACGACCACAAAGCTGGTTTCATCGCTGAAGAGTGAATAGAGGTGGCCTTCGTTGACCTTTGGACCTCGGCGCAGCTCAAGACGGTCTTAATGACATTCATCAAAAGCCCGAACTTCACCAAAGGCTCATTCACAGTCCGGTGCTCAAAGGTTGACCGTGGACTTAGAGACGCGAAAAATTCTCCCTCTTCGCAATGTTTTCTGCTCAATGGCAGCTTCTCAGCCTTTGTGGGTCGGCCACTGGAACGAGATAGGTTTTGAATGATGGCTGTCCATTCGTGTGAAGCAAAAAAAAAAAAAAAAGTGGAATGAAAAGGAGGGCCAAAGAGGACTCCTGTTTGTGATTTGCCTGGAAACTTCACAAAACTAACATCCCATAGTGTGGCCTCTATAGAAGCCACTTTTTTGTCTTTGGAAGTCAGGGGGTTAATGCTATTCTGGAGGAAGCCGGGTTCCAGTTGGATGTTCTGTGTAGTGAAGTGGTGCTTGTTGACCGTGTGTGTGTGTGTGTGTTCGCATGTGTGTATCTGTGTGTTATTGTATGTCTTTGCATTCTCCTGGTGTGTTCATGTTCCTGTGTTTTCACATGTTTCAACATGCAGGCTCATTTGTGTGTTTGTGCAAAAATTAGCATTTCTTTTCATGTTTTTTCAGTCTCAGGTATGTTGGCTATAGGGACAGCACACAGAAAAGAAAGGAAGATAACCTGCACACTGAAAACAGAGAAGGGAATGACCATGCTAACATTCCCTTAACGGTGCAAAAATGGGGAAAATGTTATTGAATAAAATTTTCCCGTTTCTTTCCTTCCTCTTGCTTTCTTTGTAAGCACCATGCTGGGTATCTTTCCAGTTTCTTTCCATTTGTTTTATGCGTCTGTCTGAACCTAGTTAATGTGTGTGTGCCTGCAGATGTGTCACTGTTGCTATTACTTAATGAATCCCAATATGCAGCAGACAGTGTCAGCTCATTTTTATAAAACTTGTATCGGTCAGCTCACACTTCCATTCACTTCTTATTCTAAATGACTAACCAACATAGTCTAATAAAACCTGAATAAACTTGAATGTAGATCACGTCTTATCTTGTTTCTCCACCATGGAAGCACAAACTGGAATGCTCATGCTCATGCCACAATTTGGCAACTGAACCTAGGTTGTTGCAGTCAAAAGCATAAATACACCTCACAACGCCCTTACCCACAACATGCTCCCTGTTTCAGGTCCCGTCTCCTCCACCTGAACCCTGTTCTCATGGGGAGCCATGTTTCTCTTACATGTCATGCATGGAGGATTTAATTTGTATTTGAAGACATTGCTCTCATTCCACAAAATTTCAGCAGAGCAGGTTGGGCTGACGCTGTCACCACCATGGGAATATCACCCTCTCTGTTTCCCTCTCTCCCTGCTTTCACCCCCCCTCTTCAAAGAGCCCCCTGTCCAAACTCTATTCTTGAAACGGTAATCCCCATGCAGTCCACATAACAACACATATGCTCAAAATATTCCCTTTTTTTTTCAAGTAATTCTTGAACTTTTGCCGAAAACGCCATCACAATTTTTCTTGGCTGGAGTCTTTATTGAGTTATCAGGCAGGAACGCTGACAGAGAGGCGGTAATCGTGGATATCCGATAGCAACAGGGGGCTCGCGATGGGGGG
>OMKZ01023440.1:2293-25302 GCA_900302535.1 Neoniphon sammara
TTACCTTGCCATGAGTTGCTCCTTGGTCGCCCATTTTCACAGATGTCAGAGATGTGTTTGGCATCTGGGATTCTCTCACTCCACGAGTGGGACAGGCCATTAGATCTACACATGCACACACCCACACACACACGCACACGCATACATATATACTGTATATATACTGTATATGGCATGGCCAACTATAAGCAAAAAAAAATCATGTAATAAGTAAAATTTCATCCTTCTCGATGTTATAGAACATAGTAGAATTATCCAGCAGACTTTGAGGCTGTTCTGCAGATGTTGAGACGAAGGGAGGGGGTCAGGTACATGGGAGGAGCAGATGAAGATGCCATGACAACAAAATGGCAACAGCAGTTTCCATTTGTTGCAGGAGCAGTGAAATGATACGGTGACAACTGGATGATGGCATGATAAATGGAGCAATGACCAGAGAACACTTTTCAGAAACACCGAAATGCTCACATACATATTAAGAAACTCAAAGAGACCCATGACATTAACAAAGCATGATATGCACACAACACAAACACACAAATACACATTGACGTCATCTCTGAAAGAGATTGGTAACAAATCCACACAGCAGTATGATGTATCACCGAAAACCATAACCACAGCTGAAGCACACACATGTAATGGAAGATGAATGGATGAGGATGAGATGGCACACCTGAAGCCGAGCAGTGAGATGTTCTGAGATATGGATGGGATGGAGGGAGTGAAGGACAGGGTGTAAATCTGCAGGTGTGACAGGCAGGCTGACCTCTTCTTGGAGCTGCAGCCTGAGTTGGTGCTGACACCAGGGGGCATGTCACTATAGAAGGAGTCCGCATCCCCAGGCTTTGTCACATAGTCACCTGGGGGCATTTGGCTGGAGATACAGGAGAACAACACGCTTAGATAGGACTGGAAAATCACAAAAGGAAAAATCCACCTTCGGGTACGCTTACAGAGATATCAGCAATTTATGGTCTCCAACAAATTTATTTTGTGCTTAAGGGTTGTAACTTTTAGTCTACCTACCATCTACCAGTCTACTGTCATTTTTAGTGTACCTACCTAATATCTCTCAACCTGCCTCATCTACTTCTAATCTATTTCCCAGAGCACACTGCAAAAAAGGCATTACAAGGCATTTAGTTATTACCGTAGTTGTTATTATTGTTAATATCTTGCTTTTCTTAAACCAAGTGTAAAAGTATGGTAGTGGGATGAGGTAATCCCACTTGTTTCCAGTGCAGTTTCACTGGTTTTGGTATTTTTTTCTAGAAACAAGTCTAAATATGTTGAAACAAAGCCGAACAAGGCAAATCAGCCCACTAGTATCAAGAAAATAACAATAACAAGTTGATCAGCATTGGAAACAAGTGGGATTATCTCATTTCACTGGCAGATTTTTTTTCACTGATTTATGAAAAACATGAATTTAACACTGAATATGAGACTAAATGACTTGTTAAGCTAAATATTTCTTGCAGGGTTAGTTCTGACAAGCCTCAGAGCTGCTTTCAGCCCACAGCTATATGTGTAGGCGGGCAAAGCAAAAGCAACAGTGAGAGTTTTTCCAGTTGATAAAAAGTGAGAGCTGCACACCTAAAATGCAACATGGCTTGCAGCTGCATTGCATTATGTCTACAGAGTCTACTGTCAGTGGAGAAACTGATATCTCCGCTTCTTCTATAATGGATGATTGTTGAATGTTGGTACTTAACACTGAATTTACAAAGGCGCCTTTTCACTTTGATTCTGAGCGGCTGCTATCAAAACCTGCTGATTACCACTTTTGTTTTGAATAGTTGAGCTTTTTTCCTATCAAACTCCATTGTAGCTGCACTGGAAATATTTTGACATGTAATGTTTTAAAATATACCAGACAACAAAACGGCCCTAGAAATGCAAGCTCCATCACCAAATAACCATTTTAACAGTATTAAAGTGCTTTAGGATGAATTTTTCCTTTAGTGACAGTCATTTTCTTTTCAAGCTTTGTTTTACACGAAGTAATGCATCAAATCAACTAAAATATAAAGTATGAAGAACAGCATTGAAGTCAGCAAACCGGCAGAATCTTCGATGAACCTCGGATTCGTCATATCGTCTCTGCCTGTAGCTCCTGTAAAGAGGGAGAACAGCATGAATCCATCAGTAGTATGACTTGTTAAATGTGTTCTGTAATATTTAACCCGACACACTCAGGACTGAGAGACACTCACTTGTAGTGCCAGGCTGCAATGGCCAATATGAGGGCAAGAAACAGGATGGAGCCTGCTATAGCTCCAATGATAATGTTGGTGCTGGTGATACCTGAGGCAGAGGAAGAGAGAGGAAGAGAGGAGAGTGGGGAGGGAAGGCAAACGTATATTAATTGCATGTGTTTTTGTTGCCTCCAGAATAATTTGGACATACAAAGAGACATACAAGGCACACAGCACTGCAGCAAAACACAAAAAAACACAGAACTTGAAGGAGGAAAAATCTGAAAGGAGAACAAAGGGGAGCAAACCAAGAACAACCAAAATACTAGCTGTTTGGGCTACGCTTCAGCATTATTCTGAGGGGGAACTTACATTTGCAGTAGGTTCCCACTGATGACAACATAGTCATTGATACTGTTCATCCTTTAATTCAACACTGATCAAAATTAACCAAAAGAGGTGAGCTGAAACTGGGGTGAGAAGAGGGAAAGGAGCAGGAAATGACATCAAAGACATGACAAATACAATGAAGAGGAACTAAAATCTGACCTCAAGTCACTCCGTCAAAGACATGAGCCTGTCAACAAAGAATGAGTGTGAAAATAATGACAAACGAAAAGAACGACATGCATGGTTCAGTGAATACAAAATGCAGCTGATTTTAATGAGCAGAGATGAGTCCAACTCAAAGGCAAAAGACAGATGCAATGAACAATCAATAAAGGAAACAAAAGCTTGGTGTATTCAACATAATTCAACATATTACTTGGGATTTTTTTTTTGTGAATGGGATTGGTGGAGGTGAGAGGGAGAAAAAGTTTATTTGTAAAAGCATAAGAAGCAGGGAAAACCAATAAAAATAAGGTACAGATATATATTGGGAGATGGCAGAAAAAATAAATGAACAGAAAGGCAAAGAAGAGCAGAAAATGGATGGGAGATGATGAATGAGAGAGGTGTGGATAGAGCAGAGGTAGGGATAGCGGTAACAGTCCAACCTGAAACTGAGGCAGTGGGTCCCACCACAAGATAGCTGAGAGGAGACGTGGAGTTGCAGTCCTCTCCTGCCCAGCCCAGGTGACACACACACTTCAGCTCATTACTGCACACCTACAACAAGCAAAGAAAACAGAATTGCACGTTTTACTGTCCCATAACTGGAAGATCTCAGTTTGATCCACACAAACACTATGACACTGAACCTCCACCTGTTGTAGCGCATCAGCTGAATGCCTAAAATGTTTATGGGTGAGTGTGAGTGTGTGCTCTGTATCTGTGTACCCCGTGTCCAGAGCAGATGGTCTTGTCGGTCGTCCCGGGACAGGTGCTGAAGTTGAACTGCTGGATGGGGAGACACTTGTGATTGAAGCAGATCCTGTCTGTCCCGCACGCCGTCCCGTCCTCGACGTAGCCCAAGTCGCTGTCTCCGTCGATCAGCACGTGACCTCCGCTACCGCCAAAAACACAGCCGAGTCACTTACACAGCACTTAACACGGAATAATAGACTGTGGTGAACTGACATAAACATAACCTATGCAGCTACATTATGTCCATGCACAGGTATGGTATTAAACACCCCAAGAAATGGTATCTATACTTCTTTGATCTCATATTACATTTTATTTCGGTCATTAAGTGTATATATTTTTTACAGTCTCTGGTGTAAACCAACAGGATATCACTTGAGGAGAACAACAGTTACATTTAATGTGATGGGTGGAGGAGCTTTAATGTTTGTTGTTGATGTTTGTTGAAGGAATTATTAGTTATTTTTTTAATTACGCTTACTGGTGCAGCATGCAGTCATCATTAAAGGTGATGAAAGTAAAAATAAAAGTTAAAAAAAATCCATTATCTAATATTCCTATCAGATGGTGATGTTCAGCGCATTCCAGGAGTTATATTTGTAGTGTTGTAATTTACTTTTTTGGTGTACCCATTTTCCTTCAGACTGTCCCATCTACTTCTACTGCAGTTTATGATTACTTGCATCTGTCAAAGTGACTTTCGACAACCCCCAGAGAACAGGTGGGAGCTTGTTCCATTCAGCTGTGGGTTATACATGTAGGTGGAGAAACCAATTGCAGCTGCAAAGCGAGAGGTTTTCCGGTCGATAAAAAAGGCTCTCCTTTAATAAAACAAAACAACAAAATTGCCCCAGGGATGCATGGTACATCACCAATAGCTCTATAAGCACTTTAGGGTGGATTTTTCCATTAAGATGTAGGATAAGATTATGAGAGGGTGTATGCGTACCTGCAGTCCAGAGATGCACTGTGCTGGGCTACAGAGAAAGAGGTCAGCCCTCCCTGTAACTCTCCCAGTCGCGGGGCAGGCGAGATGTTGGAGCAGAGCAGGTACCCACAATGCACATCTCTGAAACACAAAAGAGCAGCCAAAGTTCATTAGGGGAGACAAATCAGTAATCACAATATAAGAAAACAAAAGAATTGCACAGGTTGTAGTAAGGCAAAGGACAGGCGTACTGTTTGTTACACTGGATCCAGGTGTCCTTGTCCTTCCCACAGTTGCCCTTCTCTGTTCCCTCAATGTTGAGCTTCTCGTAACAGAACTTGTCAGCCGCTGTCGCCTCTGAGAGAAACATGACACAACCAGCATTAAGACCTACAGCGCTACCGGTGCCTACCAACTGCATTTAATTCTGCAGGTTCTGTTCTCGTATTGGTGAATGTCATCTAACAAAAATCTTTTGAGTTAAGTGAACCCAAATGAATTTACACACAGGAATATTACACTTACTCTCTCCCCAAATGTACTTGCACTGTCTGTCTTTGGTTTTACATCTTCCATTGAAGCAACGGCCCTGCAGAGGATATATGGTGACTCACACAAAAGTTTCAAACACAATTATCCGTGCACGACTGAACGCTTTCTTTAAAATCTGAAATACTGCAAGGACCTATTAACAATTGTTAATTATCTTACCTGGTCTTTTTCACAAGTGTAGCCATCCATCTTGTGTACATTTGGTGGACACTACAAAAAATTGTGTATGATAGGGGAGACATTCAGAGATGCTTTTATTTATGTGCCATACAGACACTGTGAAGTTATGATAAATGTCGGTGTTAAGTGCAGCAGGTTGCAGAAAAAAAACAGCAACACACACACACACTTGCATCTCTTAGCCCTTGGCCAACCTCAGCCCTTGGCTTACTGTAGCCCAGGGCCTTGACTTTTACTTTACTTTTACTTTTTCACTTTTACTTATTAACACACACTGTAAAATCACACTTTATAATCAAAGCCCTAGGTTAATCTCTTCAGTTTTAGCACGGTTTGATTTGACAACAAACATTCTATTTTGTTCTAACCTCAGTTACCACTGTAGACCTTAACCCTGATAACGCAATCTGGAAGGTGAGGATATCTCTCATTTTAAGTTTCTAAGTGTGAAAAAACTGCCAGCCCAGGGCTAACAGAAGTCTTAGCCCAGGGCTGAGTGTGGTGTGAAAAGGGCTGAACTGTGTGACGGAGTTTCACGCTCACCTGGCTGGAGTTGCCTGTGCAGTTTTCTGGGATGTCACAGTCATTTACCGCCTCTCTGCACACAACTCCCATGAACTCCATCTAGGCCGACACATGATACATATCAAACAGACTGTGGGTGTTTGTGGTTAGTGCTTGTGGTCACAGGATGGGAAGGTGTGACACGCTGTACCTGGCAGTTGTTGCAGCAGAGCCCATTGCTGCACTTGGAGCCCTGGGTCAGGGTGCACTTCTTGCAGCAGTTCTCTCCCTCTTTTGCACACTCCTAGAAAACAAACAGACAGACTCTTCACAGTTGTCTCCTTTGTTTGAGAAATTGGGTGCTTGCTGAATTTGATACAGCTGTCTGCAATGACTACAATAAATTTCTTCAGACGTCTAACCTCTTTTTAATGACATAATAAACATGAAAACTGTATGTACAGCTCCTTAATTTCTGTAACCAAAGTGATACGATGGATGATTACACAAGTCTGACAGTGGTGGTGGTTTTGTTGTCGGGTAATTGGCCTGTCGCTTGACCTTGGATGAACCCAGAGTTAACCCTTTAGATTACATCGCTCTAATTTAATCTTTACAGTCTAATCTACTCACCGTTGGGCTCCCACAGTCACACTCCTCCCCTGGCTCTACGAAGCCATTTCCGCATTCTGGAGGGTCCAAGAGCTGCAGAATAAAAGGAAATAATGTTGTAATTAAAGAAAAAGTTTGGAGTTTTTGACATAAAGTTGTCATAAGCTTGACTTAAGTCTGTTTGCATCTCACGCCATGGATACTTCAAATGTTTATTGTGGTTTAATATGTTTTTTGTAAGCCAACAATTTCAAACTATCCCTTTAACATGTATATTCAAAAGGCTAAAAGACCAGTGTACACATATAATGTGTAGTCACATCGGGTGTGTGTATGTGTGTGTGTGTGTGTGTGTGTGTGTGTGTGTGTGTGTGTGCATGTCCATATGTACCTTCAGGGGTTTGTTGAATAGACAGGCTCCTCCACCACTGTTGAGGAAGTTGTGGTACTCCTCCACGTTGCAGTCGGAGAACCTCTTGGGCAGGTAGAATCTGTTAAACACAACCACCGCGTTATGCCGTTACCCTGGTTACAACACCATCAGTGACTTCAGTGCATGTACTACTGGGAGAGAGAGGGCTTGCTCACCAAAAACTTAGCATCTAATATTGAGAAAAATAATACCGTTTTAAGCATGACATTATAGCCCATCGTTTTTACAATTAGTCACAAACACAAATTCACTTTTTTATGCCCTCACACTTAATTAACGTTTCTTTTTACCTGGTGACGGTTACAATCAGCACTACAGACAAAAACATGGCAGGTACAGCATCTATAATGCACGTACATTTCTCCTTGGCGTTATGGATGACATACCAAAAATATTTCAAGTTTTACCACTGATTTACCATACTCACAGTTCAGAAGAGCTCCTTACTATAAGATCAGGGCAGATGTACAGTATATAGCTAAGATTGTAAGGTATGTATGGAGAAATGTATAGGATGTGGATGGAGTCTAATTTTTCACCCTGGGAATGAATCTGAATATTGTGGATGATACACATTTGAACAGTTATTGCATTATCAGTTGATACTGTATCTCTAAAAACCATCACATCACTTTTGGACAGGTTAGGGATTAGAAAGACACACAGAATAGAAAGCAAACTCTGCTGAAATGCATCAAAAACTCTGAGCTCCCGATGCTATTGCTTCAAAATAGTTACTTGATGAAACATTTGCATGGAAGCCACTCGACATCCGAAGCCCGCAGTGTTTTGAAGCGCTGAGCACTTTAAGTCCTCTTTCAATCAAATTTCTTGTGTTCATCCTGATGATTCTCATGACAGTGTTGCCCCTGTCCAGCAATCACAGCAGCAATTTATGCATGATTATCTTCTGCTGCAGCCCTAATGCTGATTATATGGCAAATATATGTCAGACTGGAGTGGCTCTGTTAGTGTGGCTCATCAGAGCTGGCACAAGAGATAATGCAATAACAGGCAGGCTCACTGAGAGCCCTGCCAGAGTGAGCGAAGGGCTGTGAGAGGCTGTTTTTATTAGCCTATATACTGTAACTGAGTGTGGCAGCCTACTGTGTTGCAGAGATGACGGATGTATAAAGAATCAATAATGATGTTTTAATGATCAATGGAGTACACCACTACCTGGGTTGGATATTATTCTATAATGTGAGATTGGCACCCCAGTTTTCTAAATTAGTATTGAGGTATTAATTAGTAATCTTCTCAAAATCTTGTAGTGTTCACTCCCATTTAATGAATAATAAGGAGAGGGAGTGAATAAAAGGTGAAATGTGTTTGACGGTTCACTAGTCACCAGAATACAATCTTGAGCTTCAACCATGTGCACTAATGTTAATCTCCAGCAATGACAGAGCTGTCATGTCAGAGTACAAAAGACCGTTTTGAACAAATTATGTATTCCAAAGGGTGAACATCATGCAATGTGTTGGATTTATTTAGCTGTGTAGTGTGAAGTATTTTTACATTTCAAACCTTTCAAATTCCTAAGATCAGACAAACACTGAGATTTCTAATATTAGCCATTAACCCTTTGTAATACATAATGTGTCCTGGTTTAGTCATGGCAACGTCCAATCTCCCATGAGAACATAACAATAAGAATCAAATAAAATACAATAAAACCAGAAAATCCAAAGCACACGATTGAAATCCTAACTTGTCCTTCATGCATGTCAAAACAATAAACTGTGCGTCTCCTCGGTGAAAACCGTGTCATCTGCCAAGTTCATATTAGGTGTGTTTAAGACGTGAGATGCCCGTGATAAACCAACATACACACATGCACGCATATGTGGAAACACACACAAATATATACATACAGACAAACATAGACACATGCATACATACAGCACAGACAGACAGACAGACACACACGCACACACACACTCACACACACAGACACACACAGTGAGAAGCAGCTGAACCCTGTGAGAAAAAAAACATCTGAAAGTAGATTAGTCAGGTTAAGTTGATCAGGCATGCAGGTGCTGAGAGAAAAAGAAAAGTCCATCAATGGGCATGACAGAGGTTTGCTCATTGAATACAAGCGTCTGAAATACCATTACTTTATTTTAGAGGAAGGAAATCTGGGTCAGGGCCATTCACAGGGGACAGGGTCATGAGGGTGTAGAGCAGGACTGGGTGATCTATCAATATTATATCGATATCATGATACGAGACTACATATTGCCTGGGATTTTGGATATTGTAGAGATGCAATTTTCTGAACTTATTAGACTGTTCTAGCTCTTTTGGTATTTACCTCCACTTGCTTGGTCATCATATCCACATTACTACTGACTGTTAATCACAAATCTTATGTGTAAATATCTTCTGAAAGCACCAATGGTCATCTCTGCAATATCGTCACAATATCGATAGTGAGATATTTGGTCAATGATTACATGATTTTGTCTGTATCACCCAGCCCTGGCATAGACAGTCATCTGTCCGCTGTCATGTAACTACATGACCTCATGGCAGGGGTACCATGGCAACCCAAATTAGAACAGGATCTGGACAGGGTGTGTTAGGGAAGTGTACTGCTGTTACGAGAAAATGAAGTAGACAAATATTTGCCCAAGATGAGAATGACATTGCAGACTGTATCAATCGGTTAGAGATGGAGGAAGACGTGATGACAGGACCTAACTTTAAGAAGGCAGGAGAGAGAGAGAGAGAGAGAGAGAGGGGGGACTTTCTCTCATTAATAATCACAATAATCAAACCAGCGTGGTTTTCTCGGTTCAAGTCGATCAGCAGGTGACATCAGCCCAAAAGTAAAGAATATACTTAAAGGACGTGTGAAAGTATACAAAGTGATTATGAAAAATACAGCCAGTGTGTATAAAAAGGGACACCAGACTGTATTTGTTCATAAAAAGAGAAGCTAGGGAAGGACATTGAGCCACAGAGGCTGTAATGCTATTGGATGAAATGAGAAAGGTTGTGATGACTGACAACCCTTCCGAGGCAGCCAGCTGGTTCAAGCCGCACAAGCAGCGTTCTAGCCAAGCTTCTGCTCACCTGCTGTCCCATTTGGGATTGAGGGGAAACGCAAGAGGTATTTAAGAAGAGGGGTAAACACACAAACACACACACACCCTCACAGAACCTTGTAGACACACACATGACACACCACACCACACCACACACACCCAGTCGCATCCCTATGCTCACAGTGGCACAACAAGCAAGCTTTTATACAGATGTGCACACACGCAGACACATTTTAACGCAAACATTGCCATGATTTCTGCATGAAATTAAAAACACACAAAATAACCAGAGCCTGATTCACCACTGTCTATGGTGTAATCTTAAGCAAATTGCAATAGCTTACATAAGACATTACTGCTGAGAGAAGCCCAGTGAAGTTATGTAAACAAGCCCATATCATGTGGAAAAGAAAACTTAGCTGACATCTAGTGGTGAGTTACCAAACTACAATAACACTTAAACTGCTGCATTTTTGTTACCAGAAGCATATTCACATAAATAGATGAATGGTTTGACTTAAACATGGAAAATATTTTTTTTAAGTCATATAAGCCATTGCAACTAAAGGTTTACAACATCCATCTAAAAATACAAAATAAATAAATAAAATAAAATAAAATAAAATAAAATAAAATAAAATAAAATTAAATACAAAAACAACAAAAAAATTAAAAACACCATAAAACCTGTTAGTATTTCTAATTTCCTCTACCAATATATAAACACAAAAAACTGCCCCAAATCCAAAGTTCTGAGATGGCCACGTCATCCCTTTGTTTACACTGGAATTTAGGATTAAACTGTGAAGGACTGAGGATTAAATGGTTTAAGTTTAACTACCTTTATGTCAGACTTAATACAGTGACAATAGCCAATTTAGTATTTTATTCTAAATTAATAAAACACAAATAATCCTAACAAATGCAATAGGGTTCCAGCAGCTTCGCTGCTTGGACCCCTAAGAATAGCTAAAGCAGACAAAAGTACCATCAGTGTTTCAGGGCTGGCCCTTACATGTGAGGTTAACATTTACTGATGGTTGTAACCCAAGTGCAGCATTACATTAGAAGAACAGATGCTGACAAACTCTGAAAATATTTGTATTACTCGTCTGCATTCTCAAATAAATCTAATTATGCAATTGTTTTGATTAGCACTGATTTGGAAAACTGTACAAAGAGGGATGCCTGGGGGAGATGGCTCAAAGGATGAGTTATAATTTGCTTTGTTTAATGTATTTTTAAAAGGAACTTACCCAACATCATCCATGATGCAGCCTGTCCAACGATCAGCACACCTGCACTCACCTGAAGGAAAACACAAAAGTTTCCATAAGTAGCACAGGAGGCACAAGTGTGAATGTGTATATTAGAGGCAGGCTTAATGGATCCATCAAGATTTAACTGTACCGTTGAGGATCCTCTTTTTGTCAGAGAAGATGCCGATATTCTGTCCAAGAGACTGAGCAAGAGTTATGGCCATCTCATCTGTTTTTCCATACTGGGGGAAGGGTGGTGGTGATGGGTGGGTAGAGACAGAGAATGAATAGAAAAATATAAAATCTTGGTTTCATTATTATTATTATCTTATTTGCACAAAGTAACAAATACAGAAGAAATAAGACAATTAAAAAATGCTTAAAGGGGGTTATAAAAGTATTTGCCTCACATAGAAATTCAAGATGAGTACAATTCATTGAGTGGAGAAACATAAACTAAATGGAACAAATTAAAATATGCCTTAACCAAATATGAAATCAAGGAAAAATAAGAGATTAATATTGTGTGTGTGTATGTATGAAGTGTGTATGGAATACATAAGGCAGACAAGTCATCAGTGTATATACATTACTGTTGAGAGGTGAGGATTCATTGGCAATATGGATGTGGCTATTCCACAGTCTAGATGCTCTGTGTCTAATGCAGAACTGACAGTGTGTGTTCTCGAAACTGGGCAAAGTCTCATAATCTATGTGAAAACACTGACACACCACCCAGAGTTGCAACCGTTTACATGAAGTCGACTTTGTATCTCTTGGTTCAGTTGGAGCACTGATTTATCTGTGATCATTTAAGGAGCGTGCAAGTGTTTTTGCAGTGGTTTTATCCATTTTAATAAACTGCATACATACCTTACACTGGCACAGGACATTTTTCAAGACAGACTAAACTTTTTTAGATTTTTGAATATTCCGCCAATTTCCTTTTTCTTTTTTTTTTAATTCAAGTATTCAGGTGATAAATTTCCCTTAAAATCCACTGTTGCTCCAGCTAACATTTGTGCCCAGGTCCAAAAGTCATGGATGTTTAAATTTAGTTTGCAAAGTAATATTTTCTTTAGAGAGTTTCTGCTGTAGATGTACATTCTGTTGTGGGCACTTTCTCTACACTCAGAATGGTGCCTTCACATGCTATCAATAAACTGGAAAAATGAATGATTGGTAGTTGGATAGACTAACTGGTATAACTTTTTTTAAGTAAAAAGAAGCCAAGTCTACATTTCCCTTTTCATGATGCCCATGTTTCCTTGTTGTTTGTCCTCTGTTTTTTGTTTTTGACCAAATAGTTTGTGAATGCGATGCTGTGTTGCAGCTGACTTCGAAGTCCCGGATATCGGAGCTTCCTTCCACCACATGAATGCTGCATAAGATGTTTGACTTTTAAATTCAATGCAGGCATTACACTGAATTACCATGCAGGATAAAGCAACACTGACATAAATAAACCCAGGTCAGATATTCATTGTGATGGATTACCTCTCTCAAGCAAGTTTCGAGTCTGTGTACGTTGATTTTTGTACCTCAGTTAATGGAATAAAAATGAATGTCTGGCTGGACAACATCAAGTACACCATGTTTTGCAAAATGTTAAAGTAAAATAATGTATGCGAGAATTGTAGTAAACGGGCATACAGGCAATACAGGTATGGTCCTTTAATTTGTGGTGCAGGGCTTACCTCATTGACTCCCCCTCCTTTAGTGAGTGAACAAACTCCTCCCATGTAGGAAGCTCCTCCCCAGCTGCTATGGAAACGGTTCCCTCTGATTAAGAAGAGAAAGTCATATTTTTTATAAAAAAAAAGATAGCAAGTACGTAATACACATGAAAATCTTTATGAGCACGCAGACTTACGAGAAGAGGTGAACTGAGTCGCATTTCTCCTTGATGAAGTCTCTTCGATATTTCATGAACTCCCTCAGGGTCACCATGGGGTCATCGTCAATGTTGAACCTGTTGTCAGCTGCCCACGTTTCCATGGCAACTAGCACAATGCGAGTGTTCAACTGTTCTTTGAAAATCTGGAGGAACAAATTTTTTTCAGAATCAGTCATATATGAGTGTTACCTAATCTGTCTACTTGAAGACAGAGCTTCAAGTTCAATGTATTTATGTTACTGAAAGAGAAAAAATACTGGATAAAACCGCCTGAGTGATGTTAGAACTAGCGGGTATGTTTCATATTCTTCACCATCTCCTGCTGTCCATTATAACAATCTAAGGGTCTGTAAGTAAATCCTGCCATCAGACAGCAGCACATTACAGAGGGCTAGACAGAGTCAACAAGGCTAAGTCTCCTGAAGGGCACCACGGGGGACAAACCGGACGGCGAATGATAATGTTTGTTTTGATAAGATGGAAATCTATTACGGATCCTGGCCAGACAAACACAAGAGAAAAGGGCAACAGCAAAGTGTTTGTTTCAGCTGAATGTCAACAGTCTCAAGACAAAAGATTAGCAGACAGAGTAGGAAGAGGGCAATTTTTACTTGCCATAATATCTGAGGATATGATATTTGTCTAAGCTGTGAAGTATCAATTTATTTGTATTCATTTTTTTTCCTGGGCCATGGCAATAACACTTACCATACCCTGTGTCATTGCAAATATAGCCTTGGCAGCGTGACCCAGACTAGAGAAAGAGGCAGAGTTACTCCTGCATTGGGATCAATGAGTACTTCCAAATAGCAGCCGGTTCATATGATCACTCATTTTCAAGGGCATGAAAACAGGCATGACCCTTTTCCTCTTTCACCAGTCTATCAGCTTACAGAAGTGACCCTGTTGCAGATCAGATTTCAGCAGTACAGCCGACAGGGGAGGCTTCAGATGATGAAAGATTGAAAAATCTGCCACGGCCCTGTTGGAATTTCACTGCTGTTTCATTTCTCTGAGCCCTGAAAACTCATCACTGGCCAGTTAATGGCTGCTCACAGCGTATTATAGGTCAGCGCAGGTTTTAAGTGGAGAGAGTGAGACTGGTTAAATGAGAAATCAGTGCGCTGTACACATAAGGCCAATACCTGGGAGTGCTTGTGGTAAGCTTTCCAAGAAGAGGATCAATACATTTCTTACCATGTCAGCCATATTGACCACTGACTTAGCGTAGTTATTCGTCTGCCCAACAGAAAGCCGATGCTTCTTATACTGGAGAGAGAGAGAGAGAGAGAGAGAGAGAGAGAAAGAGGGGAGATAGAGACAAAAGTAAGAGCCGTTAACTACTGTAGAATAAAGGAATTAAGAATTTAGAATTAGAATTTTATTTAGAATTCTAGAATGTATAAAACACATTGTTATGACCAATAGATTTTCTCAAGATTGCTGGTTTGATGATATACTGTAGGAGCATCTTGTTTCCTGGACAGTAATGAATGCATTTTGCTGAGAGCACTGTTCATCCATATAGCTGGGGAAAAAAATAGGGCTGCTTCTTAGTCTAGCAGATTTGGGGGCAGCAGGATGGCCTAGTTGTGAGTGAGCTGACCAAGAACTAAATTTGATCCCCAGTGTGGCTGCACCAGTCAAAGTATGCATGAACAAGATATTTTAAAAAATGAGAAAGTCTGCACACCAGAATTGCAAGGTTCCCATAATATTATTCAATATTATTTAATACCTCCACACCACAAGATATTTAACCCTCAATCCAAGTGCACTGCAACCTGCCAGACCCTGCACCCCGACCAGAGGGCAAAAAGTTCATTTTTCACTTTGAATAAATTTCCCCCTATGAATAAATCCTGGTTTAAAGAATAGTCATGGTAGTATGCAGCCTAGTGGAGTATTTGGACAGAGACACGGACTTTTAGGCTGTCTGGGAACTCTCCAGAACCTCCTTCTCATTAAGCCTTTTCAAGATGATGAATTTTAAAGCAGTTTAGTAGGCAAAGTCTTCTCAAACATCAGTAAAATTGAAATAACGGGCATTATGTCAATTTCCATATTTTGGGTGAGCACAAAAAGTGAATAGATACAAGAAGTTTCAAATTTCTCTATTTAGCTGGAGGCAGAATAGTATGAAATTAGTTGTTGGGATTTCTATATTGTTAGTAGTCTAACGTATGTATGCAGCACGTTGAGTACATGTCAGACACTGCTAATCCAGAAAGAATAGTATTTTTTTAATCTTCAGCCAAGCTCATGAGAGTCAGTAAGGTAAACAATATATATGGGAGCAAAAATATGTATGGAAACAGGCGCGTTATTCAACTCAGACGCCCTGCTGAGGAGGAGTTTCCTGCTGGTGGCACTAGAGGAAAGCTTATAGGGTCACCAAAACTGACTGGTTTCATGCTGTAGGCAACATCAATGTTGACATCCAATTTGACTCCAAATTGATTGAGCAATTAAATGTTGTGTAACATTCTCCTTTGGAAAATTTTGAACTCAATGTTACTGAGAGCTTGTTTTACAGTTTCCCTATTTTCAGAGCATTTTATTTATTCAATACTCATTATTTCTCAGTTTAAATATTTATGCTTTCACTCAGGAACCACATCAGTCTATCTTCTGTCCTATTCAGTGAAATAGACGGGTTTTCTAAATGCAAATGAAGTCTAATGAGCACCATTACATCTCATATTGCATGCTGTTTGCACTGAACATCAGTCTAGGAAGTCAGCCTTTTCTCCTGTTGCTTGAGTTACTTCTGACAAAATTCTCACACATTTCTGACATCACGGTAATATACACAGTGGGTTATTAATAAGAGGGTTAGCAATAAGTGTACAGTCTTATATATGAGGGAAGCTCTAATAATATGATCTGGTTAAAAATGCTCACCATCAAATGGTCATTGATCACCATCAACTCAATGTATTTGGTCTCATCTTCAACGCTGCGTGATGGACGTCGAACCTGCAAGGAAACAACACAGCCTGTCATCTCAAGCATATAAAGAGACATATGGACAGACAAGCACACACACACACACCCTCTCTCTCCCTTTTCCCATCAGAGGCTTTTCCGAATCTTCGAAATTTTCAGAATAGTAAACAGTATACAGAGGGATCAACCCTGGTCTAATACGTCACTGTGATGAGAAAAGGCAAAATCAAATAAGGATGAACTTTGCAAAGCTAAATCAGGTTTGTGTCTTCTCCAAATTCCAATAAACCAGATTAGCACAGCTCTCAGGTCTGGGAGACTGACAGCTGCAGAACGCTGTCATCTGACTGTGTCTCAGAGGAGGCAAGCAGCCTCGACTCATATGGTAAATATTTCATGAAAAAGACGGGAAGAGAAAGAGAGAGGGAATATGGGAAGCGGCTGTGTGGGAGGAAAGAGAGGGAGAGATAGGGAGAAGTGCACTCTTTTTTAGCTTGGTGAATTAACATAAAGCATACAGGCAGTAAACAACATAATTAACTTTGAACAAACAGCATCCAGAGCTGAGTCCTTCAGCCTGTAGTGCATACCTGTCTCTTTTTTCTCCTGTGAATGACTTTTGACCCGGGAAAAGGGGGGCTGGGGAATGGCGGCTCTGGTAGGTCACCTAGGAAACATGAAAAATTATAAAACTTCACCTAACACTGCCAATTAAACTGGTTCAGAAAGATAGAATTAGCCAGTCTGTTGTGTCTTTTAAACATGCTTGCGTTTTGTTTCCATGTGTATTATTTTGTTGAATACTGTACTGCCTCATTTTGTTCTATTACTGATTAGTTGCATCTGGGTAGGCTCGCTCTCGGCAAAGTCCTTTAAGACATACTTGTGAGGACAGGCTATAGAAATAAACTTAATTTGACTTGAACCAGGCGTACGCAGGTTTCTCATTTTGCTCACAGTATGTTTTTTTTTATTACAGCCACAGAGAAATGTGTACCTCAGTTAAATTCAAAATCAAATATTAATTTCGCTATTTTATTCATGTTCATTGTGCATTAAATTCTTTCTCTGGTCTTCAAACATCATCTTACCATTAAGGAGATCATCAAGTCCCTCTTGCCCAGCAGATTTGTATATCATGTGAATTTGGACATCTCCCTGAAAGACACAAAGAGAGGAAATTGAGATTATTAATTTTATTAAATACGAAGCACATAAAACATTGACCTGCATGAAAAATCTGGCCACAGTACTCAAAGGGTGCAGCCCAACATCTCACAGACGAGGGGCGATGCCATGAGCTACTTACAAACTCCCTCCCAAAATCATAAATATAAACAGACAGATGAGTGCACCTGAAAAGTGCCCTTATTAAACACCCAGCAGCTGAAGAACGTACGGACTTTCGTCAAAATGTCAAAGTGATGACCACTGACTTGGCAAATAAAGTAATGAATCATAGGCTACTAATACAACATACACTGCATTTACTGCATACCAACATCAAAGTTTGAACAAATAGACAAGGAAACAGCAGCACTGAGGAGCTTGTTTGTTCATATTGGCGGACTCTTATTCCATGACTTGGAAAGCTGCAGGAAAACCGTAACTTTTTTTTTTCCCTCCATGGTCTAGAGTATTACATTCCTTTTCATGTGTGACTGAAAGCTGGGCAGAGCTCTCTTTAAAGACCAGCCTTAAATTATGTCTGAAAATCTGCTTTGATTAATTGTGATAGATAGATAGATAGATAGATAGATAGATAGATAGATAGATAGATAGATTTTTTGATGTTTTGCACAATTAACTCTAAACAGTTAAATAGAAACCTATCAAGTTATATTACAAATATCAACATATATGTCATTATTGGTGAAAATATATGAAAATATTGTCGACCATATTATTATCAAGTAACGTTAATGTGGTACATTAGTCTTCATACTTGTCTGATAATGACACTGATGTCTGACCGGCATTTTTCTGATTAACTCTTAAATCCTTTCATTAGGATAGATCTTGATGAACTTGTCTAGAAGACAAAGTGTTTGAAATATATATTGTCTATTTGTTGTGCTGTCAGCATTTGGAACTCAGACTAGAAGATAAAGTTAATTTCAGGAAACATATTATTTGCCCTCGGGGAGTAAACGAGGCACCGCCCCTCGGCGTTGAGAGCTGAAACATCCTGAGCGAAAACTGTGAGGCCACATCCTGTTTAGCCTGCAGGTTCTTTGGGCAGCGACAACAAGGCTCCTGTCTACATCGAAAAACACGCTAAAATGCCACCTTTCCGCTCTAAAAACGATTGAACTGCTGGAAATATAAGGTAATGTATGTGGTATGTTTGTATCAGTACATGTGTTCAGTGTAGTTAACATATTTAGAGGGTCACGTCTTGGAATTTGAGGCGCAACAGGTTGTGCTAATGCTAACCAAAAGCTAACGTTATCTAGCTAATGTTTGATCACACTAGTTGGCTTGTTAGCTTGCACTTCAGTTACACTACCCGTACCCAACATGTCTCGTTTAATTTGACTTATTCAGACAATTTTAGCTCGCATACTTGTACTATTGGTCACTTATGCACGTAATGAAATATAGACCTGCTAATCAAAATGCTAGCTGGGTAATAACGTTATAGGTAAGCTAGCTAGGTAGATTACCGTCAAATAACGATACACTGAAGTTAGATTTAAAAAAAATACTTCGTGTGTTTATATTTAGATTTCTTAAGTCAGTGCATGGTTACACTGTAACCAGGGTGACACAGATATCACCAACCCCTTCATATTAGTCCCTTGTTATAAAGCATGGACAGTGACAAAGTTTAGATTATACACATGGTCGTGGTCAGTAACTGCTGTAACGTAAAGAAAGCAACAGCCAATAATAAAATAGTTTATTGTTTGGCTGTACAGTCTGTATAATGAATCTATAGTAAAGGCCCTCTGCTTGCCTAGGAGCCGCAGCAAGCAACTCATTGCTGCTGTGTTTGCTAATGAAATGAGAGCATTGTTTCTGGGGGACAGCAGATATTGGGTCAACTATGCAGTGGTGAATAGAAACATGGGGGTTGCCCATAGCTGGGTCAGTCCGTGGCATACTTAGCTTACTTCAGTAGTAATAGGGTCATTTTGGAAAAACTGAGGAGTAGAGCTTATATAACCATCACTTTCTCAGTCTGGCCAATACTAGTGTTGTAGTAACATAACTCATGTTTTCTAATTGCAAATAATCCATGTACAGCTATTTCTATATATACACATTACATCAAACAAATAACCCTGGATGTTTTCCACTGTAGCTCCATGTTCTGACCAAACCTTTGTGTCTGTCTGGTTGCCTCCCTTCTTTCACTGAAACAGGAACTTTCTTAGTGGCCTCAGTTCCTGTCAACACCAAACATGTCCTGCCGGGACATCCACGCCACCAATGCCTTCTCCTTCATTATTGCCTTCATTTCTGTGGGAGGGATTGCTGTGGCAGCACTAATCCCACAGTGGCGCGTGACTAGACTCGTCACCTTCAATCGTAACGCCAAGAATGTCAGCGTGTATGATGGGCTATGGGCCAAGTGCGTGAAACAGGATGGCTACTCAGGCTGCTACTACTATGACTCAGAGGTATTACATGGAGAAATCTACAGCCTTAAATTTCTTTACCTATGCTTCTGTTAAGAAATCCTTCAGAGGTGTTGTCTTCATGTTCTAGATTGTCCTAACAGAAATCATTCACTCTCACTCTTCCAGTGGTACTCGAAAGTGGACCAGTTGGACCTGAGGCTCCTGCAGTTCTGTCTGCCTACAGGCTTGCTGTTTGGTTCTGCAGCCCTGCTGCTGTGCATGGCTGGGATGTGCAAGACCTGCTGCTGCTCAGGCAAGCCAGACCCAGACATTAAGACCACCCGCTGCCTGGTCAACACTGCAGGCTGTCACTTGGTGGCCGGGATGTTGTTGTTCCTTGGCGGAGCTATTGCCATCGCACCCTCCGTGTGGTTCCTGTTCCGCACCAAGGAGATGAACATCAGATACGACAATATTTTTTCTGACGGCTTTGCCGTCTATGTGTCCATAGGCTGCTCTGGAGGACTGATGCTTGCTGCCCTGATGATGTTCATGTGGTACTGTATGTGTAAGAAGTTGCCTTCACCCTTCTGGTTGCCCCTACCCTCCATGTCGACTTCTTTGTCCACCCAGCCTCTCACTGCCAATGGATATCCTCCCTCCCCAGTCTATGGACCCCAGCCTTTCCCACCACAGACCTATGCTCCCACTGTCATTGACACCCAGCCTTATGCACCATCCCAGGCCTATGCCCAGAGTGTGGCACCCACTGTGCCACCCCAGGTCTACATGTCTCAGATGTCTGCTCCAGATGGCTATGGGTCAGAGGTAGGGGGCACCCAGGCCTACAGCTATGCTCCCTCTCAGAGCTACGCTCCTTCTCAGGGCTACACATCCAGCTATGCGGGCCACCGCTACTCCACCCGCTCACGCATGTCTGCCATAGAGATTGACATCCCTGTACTTACACAGGGACATTAAGAGAAGACTGATGACCTCAGCACATTGAAATCTGCTGTCCCATCTACAAGAGCACTGATCCAATTCTTGCATGCCTTCCTCTATTAATACATTTAGAATATGAGGGATGAAGGTTAATAAAAATTAGGAGTGCTCTATAATGCCTCAAGAGTGGTAGTTTCAAGCTATGCACTCGTTTCAGATATAAAATAGCTGATTATAGAGGATGAGCCTTATTAAAGACCCTGTGAGGTACAGTACTATATGAAGTATAAGAATTTCTTTAGAACAAAGATCCAGCTGCATCCTACACGAGCACTGGTGTGAACAACTATAGATAAGGTAGAGCCACAAAGCTGGCTGACAGAACAAGTGTATTTTTTTTTCTGTTACATTTTTATATTTGACAAATCATGTTCATACACTAATAACTTGTCACTTTCATATTTAAAGCTGTCTCAGTGGAGGCCTTTTCTTATCACTACTGTACATAACACTGATTAACTTCAAATTCTTAGTTACATGCTATGTGGTTTTGAAGGGACGACTACTAACTGACTTACCCATCTGTATCCTGTGTCTTTCTGTTGTATAACATGAATTTCTGATACTGTCATAGTGCCCTGTGAAGAGGAGCTGTTAGTTTTGTTTTTAATGCACTAAATGATGTGAGTACTGTGCCAGGTTACATTTGCCTTTGTAAACAGCATTTGTTAGCCTTGACTGCTTTTCAGTGGCTTGGCCTCTAACATATTGCTTAACTTGTTGATTTTTTTGTACATGTAATGTTAATATTTGAATTTTCATAAGACTATCTAAAGATAGCGCTAAAAATAATGCTACAGTTTTCTGTCGGACATTGTTTACTGATTACAGTATTTTCTGTGTTGGATTACATTTTTATTATGAAGTGTAATCAACACAGTCGTGTCAGGGTTGAAGATGCTGTCCATTTCTGCTCTCAGATGCTATCAGATAAGTAGCTTTCCATTGAAGTAAAAGCAGTTGGATCATTTGATCAATCTGTAGAGTTTGATGTTATGTCAAATATACTGTAATGTTAAACTAATGCCAAGTTGGTTGATGAAATTGTTCAATGGAGACAGTCCCTGTTATCAAGCAAAATTTAATAAATAAAATAAACATTGCCTTCTGTATTTTTAACAAAATGTTAAATTTATTGCATTATCAATTCTGTATTGTTTTATTTTTTTCCCAAAGTGCACAGTTATGTTGTACAGTACTGAGATCAATGAAATTATCTGTCAAACTTTTTTTTAAGTAAAACTTTAATCAAACTGTATCTGTGTGCCTATTTATTTGCTCAGCCATAGATAACAAAATTTGCCAATCATTACAAATTAATTATCATAAATTAATCACTAGCAGCCAAAAAAAAATCACTCCAAATGTCATGAAACACCCCTGACATGTACCTTGACTTGAACTGTGATCTGTACATTGCAAAAAAATCTCCATCTTAAGTCATTTAGTCTCATATTCAGTGTTAAAATGCTTGTTTTTCTTAAGAAAGTCAAAAAATCTGCCAGTAGGATGAGATAATCCCATAATAATAAATATTTATTATTGCTTCTACACTTGCTAGATTTACAAATCTACTTTTACTCATACTTTTGATACTTAAGTACATTTATTGCCAGAAAATTTCTTTTGATACTTAAGGACATTTACTATCAGATACTTTAAGACTTTTACTCAAGTAATATGCTTATGGGTGACTTTCGCTTTTACCAAAGTAATATTTTAGTAAGGTATCTTTACTTTTACTCAAGTATGACTTTTGGGTACTTTTAACAACACTGAGAATAACTACAGTATATAGAAATAGCCGCTATTCTTGCTAATGGTCTTGTTTTCTCCTGTAGGTCATATAGAGGCATCAGTATTACATTGAGACTGTTTAATAACCAGTTAAAAACTCCTTGTAGCGGCGTTAAATTTCAGCAGTCATAATTGTAAGCAATGCCTTCTTTGATGTGACACTTTGATGTTGGCTGTGAGTTTCGTGTCTGATGATTAGACCTTCATTAAAGAGGCGTGCGCCTAGCTGCTGGTTTATTACTTGTAGCATAAACATACAGCATCCATCATGAATATCTGAGTAGCTGCTGCATGTTGAATTAAGTACTGTAATGTTGTGTTCCTTTGATTGGCGTCTTCTTTGTTCCCCCGTTCATCTCTCTCATCCCTGAACCCATGCTCTTAAAAACACACACACACAAGCAGCATATAGACTATAGACTCAGCATGATGTGTGTAGTGATGGGGATTAGGGGTCTAAACACAGATGGCTCTCAGATGTCTTGGTACAAAAGAACGGGGGCGGAGCCTGTGTTGCCAGGGGAGATGGTACCTCAGACACAGACTGCTGGCTCATGAATATAAAATAGGGAGGGGTACTGCTCCTTTCATTCTCTCTTTCTGCATGTATGAATGAACTGGTCCTAGTTTAGTAACATGAAGTTGGCTTAAGGCCACAGGGGAGCCCCCTCTCTTATCCCATCCACTTTAACCCACTCTGCTTCATTCCCAGCTTGGCCTTGAATCAAAACCCTCCCCTTGGCACCTAGTGGGACCCCCCCA
>OMKZ01023447.1:0-24111 GCA_900302535.1 Neoniphon sammara
CCCCTCTCTCCATGACTCATAATGTACAGATGTACACCTACACACACACACACAATATACACACTCAAACTTTTCTGTACATGATGTTCTCTTGTTCTTCTCTGCCTGTGACCTCAGCTCCCCTCTCAGTCCCTCCACCAGCAGCTCTCTTTCATCCTTAGCTGTTATTGTATAAAAGACAATTAAACATAATCATCCATCTGCGTCAGCGATAACCCGCGGGTCACGGTCCAAATCATTGTGTGTAATTAGTATTCCAGTTTCTTGATGATGTGTTGCGGTAATTACAGCAGAACGAAAACGAGACAAAGCGAGGTTCCTTTGCTCTATGAACGCCATTCGGTCTCTTTTGGAGCTGAAGTTTAGGTGCACAGTGCAGTTTTAAAAGTGTGGGACACGGTCAGGACGTCTCTGAAACTTAGGGAACTAAAAACACTTTGAAAACTGTTCTGCCAATAAAGAGGTATTAAAAGACCTGTGACCTCTATATAACCAGTAGGAGATGCAACAACACTGATAAGGCCTCCGTCCTCCTCCTGTGGCTCTCCTGTCCGCTTGAATTATAGCAGCCTTTATTTGAGAGGAGTGAGCTTGTACATTAGAGCAGATATCCAAGAGAAACATCTGGTGTGCCAAGCTCAATAGTGAAACAATAATACTTCTTTTTCAATTATTGTTTTTGCTTGAGAGGCTTCTTAGCCTTTGAAGCTGAAATGTGTAGTGACACCGGTCACCTGATCGTAGCACCGTTGATCGGTGAGCAGCTGAAAATTGAAAGAGAAGCACTGGCCTGTAATAAAGCAAACAGAATCAGCCATGCTCGGCCAATAAGCACGAGTAAGGCTGTGTTCACACATTATTTTCTCACCTGCCATCGTCCTTTTTTTTTTTTTTTTTTTTACATGGTATCTGATGGGAAGCAACTGTCAAACACCTAGAAAGTGATGCCCAAAAAGTACCACCACCTACATTTTGTTTTTGTGTTGAAACAAGTGCAAGTGGCCCCAAGAAATTTATTTATCAGCTCACCAATCATGATGAGAAGACTGGAACCCTGTTGTCATGGTTACAATATGTCAAAAAGGTCACAAAAAGGAAATAAAAGGAAGTGCGAAAAACAAAAACAAAAAATGCTTTGGGTGTACACAGTTTAAAGTCGATTCTCTTCGCTACTTGCTGCCACCTCCCATAATTCCCAGAGTGTGATGTCACAGCACTACCAGTAAGATACCCAATTAGCCTATCATGTTCTGTAACACGGGGCCAATCAGGGCCAATTTATTGTATACACTGAGATGGACAAAATAAATCCCTGCTAATGAGACTATGGAGGAAACATTCACTCATTCATTCTTCATTCAGCCACACTCACACTCACTCTTTCACTCTTGCATTCACTCACATATTCTTCCTCTAATTCACTCCTTCACTTGCCCACTCACTCTGTCACCTACCCAAAACGCACTGTGGGACTTGTGGAGGTTGAGGTTGTGTTGTACAGCAGCATGTCATGGAGCCACAGTGCCTGAGATGTCAGTCAAATGTTCTGACAGACAAATAAAGTTTCCTAATTCACACAGTTTGGACAGAAATATTCAAATTTATTCATAGTTTCATTTTGGCGGCTGTGTTTAATGCATCTCAATCTGAAAACCATTGTGTATCTGTCAGTCGTTCACGTCCGCTCGCATTTACCATATGAATTTTTTTGTTTCCGAGTGGGATAAATACGCGTGGGAATCAAAATAATTTCCTGAAGTGCATCATTGAATAGTCCTAGAACACAGAGGAGCCCGACAGTGGTATCATTTATCAGCCAAGGAGCTCAAATCCCCCCCCTTTTTTTGTAATCAGCTATTATGTACAAAGCGTGGGAGTTTATTTTTCATCAAGGCCATGATTTGCTATTGAGGGCACAAAATGATGTCGTGTGCACACAAGAATTATTTTGATTTGAATGATACAAATGAATAATAAAGTGACCATCATTTATTGATTTGCACCATCTCAGCGCTTGTGTGAATAAATTTACACTTGCCTACAATTTATCAGCGCTACATGCTGCACTTTAATATCGGCATATCATTTCCACTTCAAGTTTGGGCTGTTGGTTATATCAGGTAGATATTAATAGATATTATGCAGCGGATGTATCATTCAAAATTGTAAACTAATGCGAAGTCAGCTAGAAAGAGAAATGTAGTTTATTTGATAGGACTGTCCAAACAGCTAAGATTTTTTTACTGGTTGGAGTTTATTATTCACACTTGCTAGTTCAGCATGGGGTCGTGATCCAAAGTACATACACTAAAGGGATGAAATACAAATTACAAGGCGTAATTGTTTGTTAAAATATGTGAGTATGATAAGAAAAATTAGCCAATTGGTGAAAAGGCCATTTTTCATTTCACTGAAAAAAAGAAGCTAATATTTGTCTTGATCATGGTTACACCAAGGAATCACTACTAATTTAGCAATGATAATAATTAAAACAAAAACAAAAAAATTGACTTCTTTAAAGATTCCTCGCTCCTTCATCCTTCAGTGCCTCACAGCTCACAGTTCAGGACGGGGTTGACAGCAGGAAAAGGACTGAAACTGCTCAAATGTTTGGCAACTATTCATGTTTGGCTACTTGACATTCATATCACTTCTCCAAATCAAATAGTGGTTTAGCAAGAGATGGCAAACACAGCAAATCAAACACACACTTTTGAGAGGATTTTTTTTATTTCATTTTATTTTATTTATTTATTTTGCTCATGGGCTGTTGGGAAATCTCATTCATCCACTTTAAACAGTGTTGACCCATTGAGAAAAGTACTTGTAACCACCAAACTAGAGTCATGGGTCAACTAGAAGTGGAATCAAGTGGAATCAAGGGGGATTAACAGCTTTAGTACAAACAAGCATGTCTAACTCCCTTTTGACAACACATTTTACTCATAACATCAAGAGAGAACAATAACTCTGATTTGCCACCATCCCGTTTATTGACTTTAAACTGCTGGTCAGCTGTGTGTGACGGCAAAAACATGAAGAGATTTGCTCCAGAGCAACACACTCACAGTGTTTTGGTGTTGAGTGTTGATGTAAAATCTAATCCAGTCTAATCTGATCAAGGTCCTCACAGACCTGGATGTTTTAGTATTATTTTCTCCCCAAACCATAAACTGTACTGATAAAACTGACACTGTGGTGGTGGAATAATTTTAAACACCCAGCGCTTTAATTTTCACTTCATGGAGGTCTGTTTGTTTTATTTTATTTTATTTTAAATGAGTCATACAAATTCCAGAACAGTTACTGTATTTATGGATAAAGTGATTTACAAGGCAACAAAAGGCCATACAGAAATTCAACTTGAAGACGCAATAAACAGAACAGTTAGCAATCCTGTTATTTCTGAATACACACAGCGAATTTTTAGCATAGGTTTCTGTATATGGAACAAAGCCCTTCAACATAGCAGGCTTTAGCATCATGGCCTAATCTTAGAGTCTCAGTAATAACAGTGAAGTGGCTGTCTGGCTGCTACAGTGCTGCCATAACCAGAATAACAGGGGTCAGAGCGGAGGGGAAGACTTAGATTTAGCCTGACCGGGTTATGAGGTCAGGCTGAAACAGCCTTATGAAACGTGCTTAGGCTGTGGTGAGGGCCAGGCCTGCCTGCGGCAGTGAACTCGCCGCAGATCACCTCCACATGACACCGAGGGCGGAGCACAAAGCTCTGCCGGACACACAGCACTGACAGTTTTTCAGTATAAAAGGGAATGGTGTGTTTTTTAACCCTGGTTTAGGCTTACACACACTCACAGAGATGCACACACATCTACCGCTCAAAAGAGGAGCCATAATTTTCAGAATAATAAGTGTTGTGTGGATTTATCATTAAAGCCAGCAAAGCCTGTGTACCCTTAGGGGAAATTCAACATTCAAACAATTTGTCTGTTCAAAACATTTCAAAACAAACTTAATTCTTTGTTTGAAGGCTTGCTCTGAAGGAAAAAAAGTGCCAGATTTTGGACTGAAATATAGTATGGAGGGTGAAAAATTTGGTTTTGGTTTCAAATTGGATAAACTGTTAGGGCTTCCATTAGTTTAAGACACCATTATAAAGCATGAGAGACATACTGTACACTGTGTTGGCTCATCCTTCTCTCTGACAAAGCAGTTCTGGTTGCTCTGATCTGTTAGCAGCATGCTAATTTATGATTTGGAATGGTGTGCTAGCTTGTTGGATTCTGGTTGTGTGTTCTGTAACATGCTAGCTGGCAAACTGTTTACAGGTAGCATGGTTGCTCTTGGTATTTATTAGCATCATGTTAGTTCAGCAGTTCTTTAGCCTAAGACACTGTAGCTTCTCAACCATCTGTAGTGAAGCCAAGCAGGAAAAAAATAACACCGAAAAAAGGCAAAAGGTGCATAAAAATAATAATCTAGTAAGCTAATGTGACTTTATCATCGTGAAGATTCTCTGAGGTAAAAAGGCACCCAATTTGATTGGATCATTCTGTCGGACCGCTTTCTACATCGGGTCCAATCAGGAATCAGTTTTCGCTCATTTACTCGACTCACATCCAGTTGGGAACCAGTGTCATTCAACCAAACATCTGTGATCAGAGGAGCCCAATGTCTCTCTCACACACTCAACCCTGAAGCATTTAGATTATGTGGTTCGTGAACGTTTCTGCCTGTCCAGCTGTCCTGTAGATTTATGATAATTAAGCCTGATTTAGTCACTGATTGACATCTGAACTGGGCTTCGCTATGAATACTCTCATTGGATTATGGCACCAAGGATTGACACATCAAATCCTGTTTCTTGGTAAACGCCCAGTCCATGTGCCTTGTTGGTGGGGGAAGTTTACCCGGAAAACCTTTTCAACCTTTAACCGCCCAGAGGGTCTGCGGTTTGATTCCCACAGCAGCAGCATCCCTGTTCAAATGTCCTTGAGGAAGATATTGAATGCCCACTGGACCAGGAGCCCTCCACTCTGAACCCCCATCAAATCCCCTCAGAGGGATATGAAAAAAACAGACTTGTAATTTGACTGTGTGGAATATGATGATTGAAGTGCTCTGCAAAAAGTGTCTCATATCCTTGGACAATTTTCAGAAAATTTTGCCATTTCCAGTAAGTGCGCTATCACTGAAAAGAGGCTTTGCAGACCCTGACTTAAAAGGCTTGCAGCACTTAAGCCCTCTTAAATGAAGATTTGCAGTGGGTTTGTTAGGGTAAGGGTTAATGACTCTAAGAGAGTTATAAGATTACTTTCACTTTCAAATACCTCTCTGTGGTTTTTGAAGTTATTTGTGATGTAAGTTGAATTTCTGGGACCATTTTGTTTGGTGGTGTTTTTTTCTCCATTCCCATGGATAACTAGCCAAAGAGTTGGTCTGACATCATATTGAGACATTTCCAATGCAGCCTCAAAGCAGTTTGATATCAGAAAATGTTTCAGTGATCTAAAACATCAGCAGTAAACGTCAGGTTTTGGTGTCAGTCCCTCACAATCAAAGAGCGAGGGCTTCTTTCTAGAGCCGCCATTTTACACCGACGATCAACCAATCATACAGGGAGAAATCCATCGGAGAAGAGGACAGAGAGACATTTCTCCACTCAGGAGCAGCACACAGACCAGAATGCAATGCTGCGTCAAGACGTGTGCTATCACTCTACCGCTTTCCCAACGCACAAGGGTATGGAATAAGGCTGGTTGAGAGAAAATGAGCGCCACACAAAGGCAAATTACAACACAAAACAACTCCTGGAAAGCACTGAGCATCATAGCAGCTGATGATTTACACAGTGTAACGTACACTGTGTAATAAGGGTGGATTTTTTCTTTAAAACCCTTAGAAACATCGCAATCGCAAGTCACACCAGTCTCAATAAAAGCAGGCTCAGCCAAATCTTCAATTAAGACAATTAAAAGGACTTCAAATGCCAAAGCAGCTGGAATGCACTCAAATACAGTTTGACCCAGGTCTTGGATTTTGTGTGATGCTTTTAAGGTCCATAAAAAATTGTACAGAGATAATAAAGGAAGAGGACTGAGTTTCTTTTTGTCTCTGATTTTTTAACCCACACGTGAGATAAAGACATCTCTCAGACATCTCTTACTCTAAGCTCAGAGACACGTGGGTGAAGGATAGTTTGTCTGTGAAATAAGTTTGCCTTGTTATAATCTGTTCAGCCCATCCAAGCACTTTAGTGTCTGATTGTATGAAGGCAGAATGGCAGAGACATCCCAAGAAAGGCACTTGAACAAAATAGACAGCTGTTGAAGTTAGTTATGTCTGAATGAAGTGGTGAGAGAGATTGAGAGAGAGAGAGAGAGAGAATGAGAGAGGGAGGGAGAGGAAGAGTGAGTTAAAATTATCCACCTAAAGCCAATCCTCCTCAAGCTGATCAGTGTATGGAATGGACTAACCAGCTTCGGGACTCCAAAGCTTGCGGGCAGGTAAGGAAACTTTTATTTTCCTCTTACAAAAACAACACACTTATCTGATATAATCAAACAACTGGGACAGCCTTTTAACTGATTTTTATCCATAATTGTGAAAAATCTCCTTGTGGGAGCTGGTTCATCCACTTTACTGGCAACCCAAACCCAAATCAGAGAGCTGAGTTAGTCTGGTACTTTGTTTGGACATTGTG
Organism: Neoniphon sammara; assembly: GCA_900302535.1. Classification (NCBI taxonomy): domain Eukaryota; kingdom Metazoa; phylum Chordata; class Actinopteri; order Holocentriformes; family Holocentridae; genus Neoniphon; species Neoniphon sammara. The sequence continues at coordinate 6,665 of OMKZ01023447.1, forward strand.
GATAATATGATATGATATGATAAACCGCTTGAGATTATGCTGCTGTTATTTCTCCAGATTATACCCAGATTTTAATGAAAAAGCTTTCCATGACAGTGCTGTGAGGGACAAGGTGTGATGCACTTTGTTATGTAATAGATGGATATGATTTTCTCAAGGGGCTCATCCTTAGTGTTGAGACTCTAAAAAAAGAGGCTGGAGTTTAGCACTTGTGTTCAGATTGCTCTGCACACACAATGTGTAATGACACTGATAACAGTAACACTGATTTGGCAAATACACACAACTTTTGTAAAACTCTGAACTGGCTGGATGAGAAGGGTTTGAGGACACTGAGTCATCTGTGTGTGCAACATACATGCTGCCGTCTGTCTGGTGCGTGTTCATTTTCCAACTGAATGCAAAAAAAAAAAGGCCTGCTAAATAAATGACTGGCTCTGTTGTGACTGGACAATACAAAACACCACAGCAGGTGAACTTAAGGACACATCCTGAAGTGATTTGCATCACAGGCAGTTATGCTGAATACTGATGAGTCGCTGTGTGTCGCCCTGTAGGGCTGTGCTGAGATGAAGTGAGCAGTGCTGTGGCTGGGTTGAGTTGAATTGTGGTTACAAAATCATAGAGCTGTTTCACATGTGGTTAACAGCATTAGGCCTTATAGTTTGATGTTAAACATTCACGTCCAAATGAAACTTACTGTTTTAACACCATGTAAGACACTGAAACAAATCTAAGTTGAAGTAATTGGTATGTATGTGTGTATGTTGTAAGTATGTGGGTAAAATGTGCAAATGCCTTAATGCTTGTTTTATCTTACTTGGAGTGGTGGAGTTCAAATACTTTCTTCTTAGTGCTGATACTTTACCAGGAAAAAAATTGCAAGTTTTATTTGTTGCGTGATGAAAGTTAATTTTATGTCTTGTTTAATTCTAGCATTGTCCCGGTAAGATTCGTCTGTGTTTTGTATGATAAACACTTAGCACCTCCCCTCACGTTTCCCCCTCTCCCTGCATGTGTCATGCTCACAGCCTCCTGTAACGTTCAGGACCGTTCAGCAGCTTTAGGTCACGTGCCGGTGGTGAGATCCTAACTTGTCTGACACCTCGACTTGTGTTTGAACTTTTGAAATTAATTACATATGAATACGAGACTTTTCATTTGTATCTATTTTATTCACGAAGGCCTTCAGAAATAGGAGCAATGTAACTTCAGTAATAATCTATTGCTGTACCTTCAGACCAGCATCATCAGCAATCATTTTGACACAAGAAATATCACACATCTGCATTTTAGACTCCACCATCTGGGGTGGACAGCCAAAAATAAAGCACCGTCTTTTTGCATATGGACTTCTTTGACGAATACTTTCAATATTTGCAGCTGTTTATGCATCGTTTGAATATGTAATAACGTATTTACTGCTCAGTCTAAAATTTGGATAGATAGCCTAAAAGGCCTATTTGGGAGCTGAGGTCTGGCACTCAGTTGGAGGGAACTGTTGTGGAAATTTAGGCAACTGAATTGTTCTGCTCACAGTATTGCTCATAGTACATTACATGAAAGTTGTATGCTTTGGACAGAAATATTTTGTGTGTTGTGCTCTGTGCTTGCTTGGCTTTCTTTGTTTATTTTTAAATTTCAGATTGAGGTTTATATCATCCTAAACATACACAAGTAACCTCTCACAGGGAAAAACAGTATTTCAGCCGTTTTTACCATCTAAACCTGAATACTTTGTTTTGTTTTTTCATTTCTTTTGTGGTTGTTTTGCCCCTTTGCCCAGCACCGTCACATTTCCCCCGGTCCCCTGCATGTGCCTCCCGCTGAGCCCCCGGCCTGCTGGGTGTTGATGGGCTGGAGGCCACGTGCCGCCCTGAGACCTCGGCCTGACTCCTCTTCATTAGCCTCAGAGAGACCAGGGGAGGCTCACAGGGTCACGGGCAAAACAAACACAAAGGAATCCAACACCCCTCCAACACTTGACAAGCGTGACTCCAGCGCTTATACAACAATTGACAGCAAAGAATTAAAATAAATTATGCTTCTTATTATAGGTTAGTGTGTAACTTAAATCCTTAGTTGGCCAAACAACAGCACACCTTTCCAGACTGGACTCTTGAAATATCACATACACTGAATAATGGACTTCAGAGGATGATGTCTTTTCAAAATTAAAATATTTTATTATGTAGTTCTTCTTCAATTATACTCTAAGTATTCATATACATTTATCATAGGAAAAAAGTACAGTTTATTATTTGAAATCACTGTCTGACAGACATCTCAAACAAAGACATGCTGTTTTGGGTTAAATGTGGTAATACACAACTGAACTACAAAACTGCAACATGTAAATATTTCGGAAAAATCCTCACCTGAAGTTTATTATTCAACATCTCTAGAAGTTAGCAGATCCAGTCTCTAAACAGCGTCATCACTTCACCAGTGAATTAAATTACTGGCTGTGCTTTAAAAGTAATGTGATTTTCATTTTGGCATCGATCTTTTGTTTCTCTCATTTTGGCCTCACAGTGGAAACCAGGCCAACCTTCAGCCTGTGATAATGTGTGAGGCCTGTTGATGCTTCTGCCCTTTGCCGTCCTGTTAATGTGTGTCAGAACAGAATCAGAGTTTCAGAGTCCTTCACAGGCAAAACAAAACGGAACAAGATTTAAACTTGACTGTGCAAAACTAATCAAAACAGAGCTTAAATGAACTTTACCAATAAGATGGCAGAACAAAAACAAAATGCAGTACAATACTAATTCAAAATTGGGCCAGAATGAAAAAAGAAAATCTCTTCTCCTTAATGAAAACATACCATGTTCATGTGACTCCATCATCATCATCATGGTCTGAACTTGGCATCATCCTGCTCTGTGTGTCTTGTGCTGGACTGTCCAGACTGTCCAGTGAAAGCTGATCTGCCTGCAGCTCGCTGTCCACTAAGCTACTGTATTGTCACATTAGTTGTCTGTGTTTTCACTCTCTGCACTTGAGCCCAAAAGCTTTCCACGGCATCACAAGTATTCCAGCCGGCCTGTGAGGCTGACCCCGCTGAGGCAGGTCTCTAATGAAGCTGTCCCTGTATAAACCCAGACAGTGAGTTAACCCCCGGGTGACGCAGGGTGCTGACCTCTGCTGCACCCAAACAAGCAGCAGGAATGGGCCTGTGGGCATTTAGGGGTGGCGGTCACCAAGGGCAGCGCTCTTCTATTATCAGAGATGGACGCAGTTTTTCTCTTGGAAAAAATAAAGAATAAGTAAATATATAAAATACATACATAAAAAATGTCAATGTTACTACACTTATGTTTCTTTTTTTCAAGTAGCTTTCCAGCTACTTGCAAAAGAATGCTACTAGCATTAGGAAACTAGCAAAAGCAGTCAAACACAAACCAACAATACTAGCTGGATGAATGGCTTTTTGGCTAATATTAACTCAGATCAATAAGATAGCAAAGATAAAAACTGAGCATTTATTGTTGCAACGATCTCTCCATGCTGGTGCAGATTTGATGCAGACACATTTTGTAGCCAGTCACATTTGGTTAACTGCATATGGAGGTTGAACTGTGTGCCATAGGTCAGCCTAAACGTCTCTGCAGTGAGACCAGACCACAGTTTTTAATTTTTTGCAAGGCTGCAGGGCAGGTGCAGGTGGCCACACCAGAATCAGAGGTCATGATGCAGGTTTTATCCTGTCACTGAACACCAGACACACACCAAATCACTATTTGGTAAATCTCTGATGTCACACTCCAGCAGCGTTTATGGAAGTCATTTACAGGCTAAGGCTTTTCAGTTAGGTCTTTTGGCAGTCCATCATTTACATGGTGGACTGTGATAACTGGCAAGGAACACAGACTGTGGGCTGGTGGTGATTTTGGTACAATGGCATGCAGGCACGGGTGGATGCGGTTTAAAAAATAAAAATAAAAAAAAGGCCCACGCAGACCTCTATTTCAGCCAAAACATACTCAAGTAAAACTCAAAATGTACGGGCTACACAAAATACATCAAAGTAGGTTACAAGTGCACAAAAAAAGCACAATAACATTAACAAGAGTAGCTGTAATGTGTTATTTCCAAGTTCCACGTTTCTGCAGGGGAAATGAGCTGCTGTAGTGTTTGGTTGGTGTGACTCCTGGGCCTCAGTGGTAGACTGAAGAGCACCGGGTTCAAAGATGAAAAAGCTGGTGTGTGGTTTGAATCTACAGATGGGGAAAATTAGTACAGCTCTTCCTGTCCTCAACAACCAAATACTGAAGTGTCTCTGAACAACAGACTTGGCCACTTAGCAGCTCCACAGTAAGTGTCAGCCTGGGCAGACAGTGAGTGTGAATGAATGAATGTGAGGCAGGACAAACAGGAGATGAAAAACAGCACACGCAGTCAGTAAAACTCTGTAAAATCTGTAGTCTAAAAAAAAGGTACAGCTGCACAAGAGACTTTTTCCAAGAGATTATTCTTGTAGAACTGATGCCTTTCTAGACAGTTTGTGGTGGAGAGTGACAGGAAATTTGAGATAGACGTCTGATATATCCACAATATTCCATACTGACACACCGTCCTCTGATTCAGATTATTATCTTCACCAAGGAGGTTATGTTCTGGTTATATTCTGCCTCTTAGTTTGTTTGTGTTTTTTTCTGTCTGCCTGTGAGCAGGATATCTCAAATCTCAGCCTCCAAATGCCCACCAATTAACTAATATACTCATTTATTTTATTTTTTATTTAATTTCTCCTTGATATAGTTGATAAACTTTGAGAGACACCTGGAAATGTTGTTAAAGCTGGGACACAGAGCTTCTTCCATTAATAATTTGTTATTTTATCGATCTGGATGGTGATGTCAGGTTAGACAGTACTAGCTGTAAAGTATTTAAAAGGGTTGCAGTCACTCTCCTAGAAAACATTTAAAAAAAAAAAAAAACTTAACCAGATGGGTTGAAGATAGGCTGGGCTGCTGAGTGCTGCTGCTACACCTTTGCTGTAGTCAGAGCATCATTTCAAATTCTTCTCACTGCCGGGGGGGAAATCAGGGAAGTCTGGGATCTCAGCTTTGAGTTGGACAATAATTCCCAAAGCAAAAAGTTGTGCTATTTTGCTAACACTTGCCTGTTAAAAATTAGCCCATCAGATGCAGTTTTCTTTAATATTCTCCTTGCACACAACACTCTCAAAGGCACTGCACTGGGGAGTTCATACTGGACCCAGTCTAATAGAACTGGCAGGATCTTGCCAAATAGTATTTGCAAATCCTACTAAGGTGCCATCAGTGTTGTGAAAGTTGTTATTTAAACAATATAGTTAGTTTGATTTAAAAAATTACAAAAAAAAAAAAAGGAATCCAAGTAGCTACTGGGCACCGGATGAGTAAGGTTTTCCAAAAAATAAATAAATAAATAAAATATGCACAATGAGTGAAGGAAAGTTTAGTTTTTGAAAATAAATTTACCATTCTTTTACATGACTGTACGCTGCACTTACCTGATCTCACAACCAGTGCTCTATTAATTAACTTGCAAACTGAACTTGATTGGGATCATAAGTAATTAATGATTTGTGTCCAAGAGCAGCAGACAAGGTGTGATTACTGCCAGGACATAAGTGGTACATTTTATTGGGAGGCCGGCAGTCAACAATGAACAGGACGACAGAGGGGAGTTTGGAATAAAGTCAGTGTAAAAGCAATCACACAGACTGTGAGGTTAAATATCAGGGGACTCACTTTTATAGTTGCTTTTACAGAGGGTTCTTTTAGATTTTGATATCACATAAATCTCATCAAAATAACTGCTCCATTTTTTCATCTCCATTTTTGCTTAGATTTAGCTATGAACTCACAATTGGTGTGTAAGAATAAATGAGACTATTGATTGATTTACTGATTGAATGGAGTAATTATGTTTAGCATGGCGTGCTCACACAGGAGACTTATGTGTCCACGAACAGCCATGTCAAAGTGCCCTGTCGAAATGTCCTTCTGCAAAGCACCAAGCCACTAAACTCCTACGTGCTCATTTACTGTCTGTCTGAATGAGCCTAAAATGTAAATGTTATGTAAATGTGTCTCAGAGTATACATTATTGTGTGGGATAATGGCTTATACTTTGTAAGAGAGCAGGAAGGGCCTGGCTATTTGAAAGGCTTGTTTACTTTTCAGAAAGCCAGATGGCGTTTTCCATCAGGACGAAGGGACAGTTATAAAAGCCACTGAGAGAATATTAAAGGAAGAGAGAAAGGGCAGAAAGCCAGAGAGGGAGCTCTGAATCACTTCCATGTCTCAAACTTGGCCGTAAACGTACTTTGAAGCCTCTCTGTTGCATAATGTACTGAACAAAAAGTTTTAAAGAAGGAATAACACATACTGAGAGAAGTTTGAGATTAAAGTCTTCGAGTATTAGTTTCATGATATGAGACTGTAAATGCTGTGCACCATGTTTGATCTACTGTTTCTCCTTACCGTAAGCTAAACTTGATTTTGTTTATCAAGACTTTAGAGCAATCAATCACCAATCAAAAAGCGTGGGCGGGGCTTTGATTTGCTGTCGACAGAGTTTGAGTTTCTTTTTTCTTTGCCTGCTCAGTCATGGTGGCTATCGCTGCTCATGCTACCCAGATCCTCTTCTTCTTCTGTTTATTCCAAACAAACTGGAAACGTAAAATGCATCACTTCCTGTGAAGCAGGAAAGAGCGACCAGGCACACTGCGAAAAAATCTCCATTTTAACAAGTCATTCAGTCTCATATTGAGTCTCAAAATTTTGTTTTTCTTCAAACAAGGTCAAAAATCTGCCAGTGGGATGAGATAATCCCACTTGTTTCAACTGCTAATCAACTTGTTTCCAGAACTTTCTTGAATCAAGCGTCATTTTCTTGATCTTAGTGGGCTGATCTGCCTTATTCTGCCTTGTTTCAACAGATTTATACTTGTTCCCTGCACTGGACACAAGTGGGATTATCTCATCTCACTGGCAGATTTTTTTTTTTTACTTTGTTTCAAGAAAAAGATTTTGACAGTAAGTATGTGGCCAAATGACTTGTTCAGATGGAGATGTTCTGCAGTGCACTGATGTGTTTTGAACAGCAAAGGAAGAAGCTTTCATGAACTGGATACAGGTTGGATCACTGCTGTGTTGACTGGAGAAAGAGAGTAGCAAAACAGACATTTATTCCTGCAATAATATCAAGGATTATTGCTCTAAATTCCTTGTCACAGTGTTGATATGCTGCACCATTGCGTGCTCCGAGTCGACAGGGAACAGACTGCAGCGTCGCTGTTATGCTACCTGGCCGGTCACGTTCAGACGGACATGCATGAGTTGTCACCGTGTCAAGTTTACCATTGAGACTCGCGTGCTGTGCTGCGTGAGGCACAGAGGTGAACCAGGGGCTCTCAGGAGGAGGAGAAGCCTCTTTGCTGCAGGGAGGGCCGGGCCACATGGTCAGACGACCCGCCAGCCAGTCTGGGCAGGACAGATCTGAGCAGGGGGCCGGAACTGCACTGAGCCGCTAAGCATGCACGTGCACACGCACAGAAACACACGTACAGACATGCACATGCAAACATAGGTGTGCAGGCACAGAGGCAGGGATGTAGAGCTGGGTAAACCCACTTAAATTCACCCTATTTTTTTAATTTACAAAATAAAGTTTAGCCACATTTTTTGAATAGTTATGTCAATTCATAGTTTAAATCATAGAATTTACACAGCAAAATTATGTTAATTTAACTCTGAGAGAATTAAAATATGCCCATGTTTATTCTGCATACGTTTATATTAAATACTTGAAGAAGTTTTGATTGGCTGCCTTAGATCTATTTGAGTGGATAAATAACTCTCCAATCAACACTGTCAACTCCAAATAATTCTCCTTGAAAAAGCAATGCTACATAACACTGGAAAATAACACTGGAAAATATGTACAATATTCAAATGATCAAAGTTATATGAATATAGTGTGCTTAAAAGGAAGTAAACACAGCTACAGAACTCAGCTTTATTGAAAGGAGTATCATTTTTTGTTCATATTGGTGTATTTTTGCTTGATAATGATCACCATCAAAGTCTAATCTGACAGCTCACACACACACACACAAACACAAACACACACACACACACACACACGTTCTACATCTGCTTTGACACGTGTGACAACAATGGCTTGACTTTGTGAGGGGGGGGCTGAGTCCCACCGGCGGCTCCTGGGACCCAGAGGCCAATCCCTCCCAGCAGTAAACCCAACCAATCCTATTAGTCTGTCAACCTTGGGAGGAGGAGAGGTGGGCAGGCGCTGGTCTGACCTGACTGACAGAAACACAAAGAGTTAAAATGATCTGATCAGTTTGTGTGGTTTAATATACACTCCACACTGTGTTTTTGTATTTCCTTCCTTCCAGGCGGCCACTCGTTTCCACTCGCCTTGCTACAAAAGAAAAATTAACTTGCAGAAACTTGAAACTTTCTTGAGATAGTTAATTCATCACAGTAAACATCCTGCTCAAACTCTGCAGGTTTATCAGTATCTTCATTTGCTGGCAGGAAGCTCCAACATCTGAGGTTTCTGAGTTGGAAGAGCTAATTTTTTTTTTTTAAGAAAACAGCAACAAAATCCACATCATCCTTTCCACAACTGTTCTCATATTTTCATATTATTTGTCCTCCGGATTTTATTTTTCAACAAACCAGCATGTGAATGCGATGCAATGTTCCTTACAAACTTGTCCAGAGTGTCGACACTTCCCACCAGCATGTGAACGCACCAGAAGACCTGCAGAGTTTTCCAATTAAGGTGCACAATGATGAAGTAACTTGGACAAAAACAAATTCAGGCAAGATATTCGATGTGAAAGAGATAGGACTGCCTATCTCTTCAGTTTCAAGTCTCTACAAGTTGATTTTTGTAATGACATTCAAACAATTTAAACTAAACACAGTATATTTTGGAAAATGACTGGTAGTAATGTACAATATGCATGCAGTGTAGAAAATATCCCTGTCTTTGGAGTGTTCATTACCTAGCGCTCGTTGGAGTCATGTGTGAAGCCATGTGCTGCAGTGAGGTATCATGTCTCCTAATGCTCCCTAATGTTGTCTTTAAGTATCAGACAGTGGGGGCTCACCAGCAGATTACTACCCTCATCCATTTCCTGCACACACACGTTAAAGCCTCATTAAAAGGCACTTAAGCGTGTCATGGATTCATTTTATAATATATGGTTAATGTTGCACAGTACAAGGGTCAGAAAGCAGTGCAAAAAAAAATCTAGATAGATAGATAGATACTGAATATCAGCACAAAGTATTGGCTATCAGCAGGTTCAATACAGGTTATCAGTTACCAACATTTATCAGTTTTGGCAATGAGAAAAGCCCATATTCTTACTCATAACTGACAAATAAATTATCAGCCTTTACTCTAGAGGTAGTGTATGTTGGAACCTGAATAGAAAGTTGCAGGATGGAGACTCTCTGGTTTGTACTTAAAGGTCTTGTGAGTGTTTTAACTAGTGGTAGGCTTTTAGGATAAGGAGCTTAGAGAGGAACAGTGTCCTTATGTCCTAAACTCTTTCCTCATGGCTTTGGCTCTCATTGTCTGGCTGACCTGACAACCACGGAAAAGAATCACCTTTGTCCTCCAGGCTGTAACACAGATGGCTTTTTGTACAACTCAAATGATGCTCTACATTGCCCAAGCACTGCCAAGTGTATTAACACCCTGTGATGATGCGAACTATTTTGACATGTTGTCAGGCAACTTTGCCCAAGGAGATGTTCCAACTCTCTGACTTAAATTAGACAGTGGTTAGACAGGCTCAAAAAACTGTGGCTGACCCCAATCATGTTCTTCATAAAGGTTATGAGTTGATGCCATCAAGAAGAAGGCACAGACGGCCAACCTGTAAATTCAATAAATACAAATTTTCCTTGGTCCCATTGTCAATCAGGCTGGTGAACAATGGGAAGTACAGGAGCTAATTTCAGGTACTGTAGGCATTCAATTGTGGCAGCTGGGATTCGTAGCACATTAGGTAGACTATATGTGTTGGTATGTGTTAACGGTGTATGTTGTATGTATCTGACAGCAATTCTTGTTGGTCCAGACAAATTTCTCTACAGAGACCAATAAAGCAAACCTAACCTAACCTAATTATACTGCCAACTTAGGATACAACACCAATACAGTACTCAGATAAATTCAGTTGCATAGGACAAGTACCAAAATACTGGACTCAATTAAAGGTATTATTTCTTTGATGAACTATTAAAACTTACATGTGTAAAAGATGCCTGTAAGTAAAGCCAAAATGTAAATGGATAATAAAAGTTACTTTTTTTATCTGTAAAAACAAATCTAAAAACACTGATTGATTCCCACCATGTAATATCATTGTGTGTATCACTGTGTTTTTTCTAGTAGCTATTAAACTAGCTGCTGTCACGGTTAGCAAACTCACCATACAACAACCATGCAAAATGTTAAAGGAATTTTATGACTAATCGTGTCACCAAATACTAAAAATACTACACTGTGATCTCACATTTTTCAATCCATTTTTTAAACATGTATTTTGTTGTTGTGGTTGTTTTGATGTTGAAAAGTGTAAGGGTGCAACTTTTTGTCCCACTTTTCAAGACAGGTATAAGTAAATGGATAGATTTTCCTTGACTGTAAATCTAATTAATATATTTTTGATCAAAGATCTGAGGCTGCAGACCCATAAAACAGTGTAACAACATAAAGTTGTACTCACTGATCAGTTGTTTTACATGCATTTTTTCATTTAGGCTCACCAGCAGGCACTGTCCACTTTTATTTTTTTATAAAGGTTGTCAATCATAGTGTAGAAGGTCCATCCAAGATTCCTCAAGTTTTAAAGTATGTTGTAGTATTGCTCCCCATGTTGAAACAGTCAATCAAAATTGCTTTGTATTTTACACTGCATTGTTATGCTTCCTCTGCTCTTTTGTAATGACACTTCGTGTGACATGCAGGATGTGGCAAAGGTCAATGTTAACCCAAACAAACACATTTTCACAATATGGTATCCCAGCTTGGTAAAAATTCATATTAAACATTTAGGAAACTAGTAAGGTCCCAATTTCACCCAGCAAAGCAGGCAGCAGCTGTGGAAGACTACAGACATTGTCTCAACTTTCATTTCGGCACTAAATTTATCTTACCAACATCTGCTCAGTGTCAAAATGTGCGCTTCCCTCTTCTCATTCTCCTGTCCTGGCGCTTCTCACTGTACCGACTTTTAATAGCTAACAAACATGCTGGCCGAGGGCGGACAAGTTCTGACACTGATTCATAAAGGTCTGGCCGGGTGACTGGGCTTCACAGGCCTGCCCACGTTTTAGCTAAAAACCAGCTTTATGTGAATTTTTGGGCTGTCAAATGAGGGGCAGGCTGTTGGCTGTAATCTGACTACAGCAGCCTGCTAAAGTCTTGACGACACCCCTAATCACACAAACACACACACACACACACACACAAACACACACACCTTCACACTGTCTACCAGCCTGCTGCTGCTGTCACTCAATTTATTACCACTGCTGGCTCAGTGCAAACTCATAACACTGACTAACTGAATAAGTGATTTGATAATTGGGGATGTACTGTTTATGATGCAGATCACCTCTCCCTTAGGCACTTTCTCACTTTCCCTGTCTGTCTGTCTGTCTGTCGGTCTGTCTGTCTGTCTGTCTGTCTGTCTGTCTGTCTGTCTGTATATCTATCTCAGTGGTGACCCAATTGCCTCCCTTTTAATCTCAGCCTCTACGTCACCTCTTACTTCTTCATTTCCTCTTTCCGGGCATCACTTGGCCGCTGTGCAGCCAGTGCCTCAGCACAGCTCGCTTAATACAGTCTGCTGTTTTTGTTTTGTATTTGTGATTATGACTGATTATAAGGTTATTTATTCAGACTTTAAAAAAATCACATAGGAGCTACACTATTCATGTACTCCATCCATGTAGCTGAGAGAGATTTGTAGTTCTGAACAATCAAGACTCCAGTAAGTGTCATTTTTTTCCCGTGTGGTCACAGTTCATATTGACTTGCTGGACTGATATTCCTCAGCAACTTTTTTTTCCTCTCTTCTTCCCATAGGCAAGAGCACCCTGGCATCTGATGGGCGGTTAGAAGCCGAAGTTAAAAGGATTAGTTTGGCTGTCGAACACAGGAGATCCTTGGCCAAGAGGGATCACCTGGCTGGCGTTGGTTCGACACCGCTTTCCTCAAACAGCGGAAGGGCCTAGTGGGACGCGTCAGCCAACCTTTCACGGCTTGTCAACTTAACATGGAGCCAAAAATCCTTGCTTGATACCACAGGGCTGGCTTTAAGATGAACAGCTAAGGGGTTTGGCAGTGCTGGTCGTGTGTCTTAGTGTGTTGCTGGAATATTGCCTTGGAGTTTGTGCTAATTGTCCTCTAAAAGGAATTTGCTGTGTCTGAGAAGAGATCTCATTGGGGATCTTACTGTTGACATGCTTCACACCGACAGCTTCCTATCCATCGCAAATGACCTCCACTCGTGGTGTACATCACTCCAAAACTAAAGCCAGGGCGGACCGTCATTTGACAAGGTATAAAGTGGACTCTCACCGAACATGGCCAGAGACACCAGTCCTCTGCGCCTCATGCCCCTGTCAGCAGGGCACCAGCAACGGGCGGGAGCTCTTCTGGGGTTTGCCTTCCCATCAATCCCCCTATATTCCCTGCTCCTCTACTCCCTCATATCCTCTACAACAGGAGCGGGCAATTTGCCCGGTATAGAATATGACTATGGCATCAGTCCCAAATTTGTTTGCACCCCAATTCCACCGGAGGCAGACCCTAGCTGCTATTCCCCACCCAATGTGCCCCACGGGCCGAGCAATAACGGCCACAGTAATGGCCCTAACGGCAGCAGTCGGCGAGGCATGATGTCTGACGAGGCCAAAGCCACCATCCTGCACCTCCGCGAGAGCCTTGTGAGGCAGAAGGAGACCATCTTGGACCAGCGGGAGACCATCAGGGAGCTGACTGCCAAACTCACCTTGTGTGAGGGCTTTGGTGGCCACCATAGCATCGGTCACCACGACAACCACCATGACAGCCACCATGACAACCACCACGACAACCACCATGATGACCACCATGGGTACCACGGCCCTGGCAGCCACCACCCACCATCGTCGTCACACCATGGGCCTTCGTCGTACCACGACAACGATCACCACTACTCGCACAACAGCCACAGGTCGGACCCTCACCACAGGAAGGGCCTGAACTACGGCAAACACAGCACCTTCTCCCCAGAGCAGACAGGGAAAACGCTGCAGACACTGAAGGAGAGGCTGGAGAGCTTGCAGGTGAGTACAAAAAACTGCAAAGAGCACTTAAAGAAAAGGTACCTTTGTGGTGTCGTCACTGGCAAAGTTACAGTTAAGGTTAGAATAGTTTTCATAACTCAGTGCTGAATTAAGTGTAGGCAACTATAATAGTTGAATCTGACTTGATAACCTTGGTGCATTAGTGCACCCAACACTGGAGCAGAAACACACTGACAACTTTCTGTACTGTACTGACACACATGGTATGGGAGAATGGGGTAAAATGAGCTTTTGCATTTTGTTTGGAAAATAAAGGTGTATTTGCACCTATTCATCCATTTTCTATATCCACTTAATCCTAATCAGGGTCATGACAAACACCTATGGGCAATTTAAAAGCTCCAGTAATTAAGTATTTAAAAAGCATGAAAATTAAATAAATAAATATAAAAAAAAACACTTGGTCTTTCGGCACAGCTTAGCTAGGGGCTAGCAACACATTTTACCCCCTCACGAACATGTTGACAAACCTGTTTTGCACACCAACTCGGTTTGTGTCGATAGATTAATCCTCAAACATGATCATATTCCACTTAGATAAAAGAACGATGATGTTCTTACCATGCCAAATTCACCTAACATAGCGAAATATTTTTTGATCTGGCTCTCTTAACACTTTGTCCATGTGCTTTCCTTCATCCAAGATTCAGAGAAATTATTAATTATTATTATAATTATTTTTTCATAAATCTATAATCATATGATTAGTACTTTCTATGCATTCCTGGGTGGTTCATCTTAGTGAGTAAGTTAAGGCACTGACTTAACTTAAGTCACAGACCTAACCTCCCCCCGTTCTCCCCTACAAGAACAAAGCCTCTCTCATTCCCTAAGCACTGAAGATATTCTATGTATTCTTCATTATTATATCCTAAAGATTCTATTATTCACTGATTATTCTAAATACAATACGCTTTCATAAAAACGTACCTTTTTGCCGTTCTAGCCCAGACTACACCAATGAAAAGGTTAAACATTGCACTTACATAAGTTTTATTGCCATTAGGTTCTGCTCTTTCTAACATTGAGTCATAAGACTATGTCCTTCAAAACTGTTTCCTCTTGATGTGAAATAAAACTTCACTCTAATAACCATAAGTGATGCTACTGTTTTCATAAAAGCATTCTGGAGCAAGCAAGGCACAACACTTTTATTTCAAAGAAATACAGATAATATTTATGTGGTTATGATTAAAGTGTGATGTTTCAGGTGGAAAAGAGTAAACATTTTGACTTGTTTTTCCTGCACCTTGCAAGGACTTTAAAATGCCTAGTAATGTGTCTGCAACGAAAGGTCGCAGAGGCTAAAAGGAGATGGAAGCCTATCAAAGGTTTGACTTAATTGGGGTCATGTCTTGCGTCACATGGGGTCACGAGCTCAGCTGTCGAATCAGCTAGCCGTGATGTCCACGCCCACCCACACAAACATACACAAACACACAGATGAAAAATTTGAACAAGTAAATTTTTCACAGGGCCATTTCAACAACACAACTGTTCATGTTGATTATGTTGTCACTTTGTTTTTTAGTACAAATTTCCTGTAGCACATGGAAATATGTAAAACTGATGTAAAATTGATGTGGGCATTTTTTCCATATTGGATTTGGATTGTATTTTTTTCATACTAAAAACACATCCCTAACCTTAACCCTAAAACATAAAAAATCTGATGATATCAATATAAGATCCAAACACTGGAGGTACATATAGAACATAATCTTTCTCTCTCAGATACACATCCACAACTACCATTCACCATACGCATACACACACACACACACACACACACACACACACAAACACAACACAAAGCCAATATCGTGGCTGTTTGTCTGTTGTCCTGGAGCCATGGAAGCTAATGCTCTCTCTGAGTTGTTCCGGTTCTCGACTCTCTCCTGCTGCCAGTGGATATCAGTGGCCAAGCCCGAGCCTGAACAGGAAGCTGCTCTAAGTTGATTAGCGCTGACCCCTGACCCCAAACAACCTCTGTGTCCATCGATCACATGGAGCACGATGAGTCAAACATAGAGGGGAGGGAGGAAAAGAAAGAGGAAGGTTCTGGCCTGTCCAAAGGAACTGTGAGAGATGTGCTGTGGAACAGTCGATCGCAGAGCCAAAGTGTCGTTATTCATGGATTTATTTAATGTTTATTCAGCTTGGTAAAGGAAACCAGGCCAAGACAACAGCAGCAGCACATTCAGCTTTAGACAGAATACCAATGAGAAAAAGAGATGAAGGAGGAGACAATGTAGTAATGAAAACCAAAAAGATTCAAGACACTTGAAAGTCTTTCTTTCATACTGGCAACTGGAAAATTTAAATCTGAGCAATAAATTTCAGGTTGTGTACGCATTGGGCAGCTTTAACTTCCCAGACTGTTGATGTGAAACAACACTTTTAACTTTTGCCTAAGACTCTTTGGTTTTAATAAATTCTTGTAATACTCAGTCCAAAGAGCATTTGTTGATCACTTTCATTCATGGATACTCCTGATACCAAGTAATGCTCACAAATCTTTGGTGTCTTCTAATTTGTATGGCTTAGATTAGCACTTCTTAAACAATGAGTCAGGGCCTAAAATGAGTCATGTGCCTGGTTCTGCTGGGTCCCCACATGACATTAAGTTTTCATTATGCTGGCGCCCCATTGCAAGACAAAAAATTTTGCGGGCTAGTGCCCTGTGAAAGCCTGAGTATCAGCAGAGGTGGTCTCAGGCTGCGCCAAGGGAAAGTGTTGCCAAAAATCCCCTTCGATCTCCCTCGAAGGTGTGAGACAAAACATAAGCGGAGCCGGGATTTACCTTCTGTCACTCCCATCTATAACAGGATGTCTACGCCACGAGCCTCTGGCCACACGCTGCAGGGTGCTAACCACCCTCACCTCCAATTAGCTTCATCCTCCCTGACATGGCTATTAATCTTACCGTGCGCTGGCAAGGAACAAAGCCGGATTTGCTGGTGAAGAAGCCTGGGATAGGAGAGGAAGGAGGGTGGCGGGAAGGGAGGGGCTGCAACCTGCAACTCACGCAAGTTAAAATAGCATAAATGTTGCTGCAGCCACTACTGAATGCAAAGCACATGTGTTTGTCCACTTCATTCACTCCATGTCACTGAATTTTTTTACAAAACAGCTACAGCTGAGATAGATCCATATGATGAAATAAACCTCTATGGTAAAAGATCATAACAAACGTATAGCAAACTTAGAGCTGCCATAATTTATATTGTGAAAATGAGGACTCAGTTGACATAAATGAATAAGAACACAGTTCATTACCAACTCAATTCCACTATGAGAACCATGCGGACTCAACCAAATTATGTGCTAATTCCATGAATTAGTTGAATCTAAACAGTCCTCACTTAAGTCCTAACTTAAAACTGTTCCTGCCAGCATGAGCATGTTTTACCAAATCTTGACGTGTGTGTGTGTGTGTGTGTGTGTGTGTCTCCAGGCCAGGAACTCCTCCAGCTCTTACTCCAGCTCTCTGAGGGAGCTTCTGCAGAGGAAGATCAACGCTCTGGAGGAACAGCTGCGTAACTACAACCGAGGTCACTACAATGATCACCACGACGACCACCATGACGATCACCATGACGACCACCATGACGACCACCATGGCAATGGCCACCATGACGATCACCATGATGACCACCACAACAATGGCCATCACGACGACCACCATGACGATCACCACGGCAACGGCCACCATGATAATCATCACGAAAACTACCACAGCAATGGCCACCACGACGATCATCACGATGACCACCACGGTCCTGGTCACCATGACGACCACCATGACAACCACCACGGCAGCCGTCACAATAATCGTTACAATAACCATCGATACAACCACTTCAGTGGTCACAATAATCACCATTACGACCACCACTACGATCACCACTATGACAGGCATCATGGCTGGAATCACGGTCACTATGGCAACCATCACAGCAACTACCACGATGATCACCATGACGACCACCATGGCCTCGGCCACCATGATGATCATCACAGTGGCGGGCACCACGACGATCACCATGGCCC
>OMKZ01023447.1:24131-41960 GCA_900302535.1 Neoniphon sammara
CACGATGACCACCACGACGATCACTACGATGACCACCATGGCAATGACCACCATGACAACAGTCACCACGGCAATGATCATCACCCACCACGGCTGCCTTTCAGCAGCAAACAGACGGCTCCGCACGGCTCCGGTCACAGCAAGCTGGACACAGTGCTGAGCCACATTCACAACAGGAACAGTGACAATGGTACACACACACACACACACACACACACACACACACACACACACACACACACAAGCAAAGGTAACCTGCCATTGTTGGTAGAGAATATCAACTGCATTAGATCCATTTTATAAAGAAAATGTGAGTGTGCTTTTTGGAAGAGTAATGGTCAAACTTCCACATTCTGTTATTTGCAAGCCAGTGACATACATTAACGACGTACACTGATGTACATTTACATACATTTCTGTGATATGATAACCTTTTGATTATATTCACCCTAAATGTTTATAATTACATTGCGTCTAGGGCTACACTTAAATTAAATTTCTGTGATAAGATTAGCTACAGTATTACATTTCACTGCACTTTTCCTGAATTAACGTAATGGCATTTATGGCTGGATATTTTCTTGATATGAAATCTGAATCCCAGTCCTGACCTTTGACCTTTAACATGGACAAAAGGAAGTTACTGCTGTCTGCCTTTTTAGGGCAGGCATGAACACAGACAGAGAAAATGTAAGATATGAACATTGTTTTTAAGCTTTAGTTTCGGTGAGACAAACATTTTGTTATTTTGATCTAGTATCTTTTCTCTATTAAATCTTTTAATAGTCACTGTGCAAACAAATAACCTCCTAACTCTCTGTTCTGTAACTCACCAGGAAACAACAAGAAGCCAAAGAGTCCCACTGCTTTCCAGATCGACTTCCCCATGAGGACCAACTACATGTACGCCAGGATGAAGCAGTCGATTGTGAACGAGCTCTTCGCCCTGACAGTCTGCCTGTGGCTGAAGGGAGGTGCAGGTCCCGGCCTCGGCACGCCCTTCTCCTACGCTGTACCAGGACAGGCGAATGAACTGGTGCTCATCGAATGGGGCAGCAATCCCATGGAGCTGCTGATCAACGACAAGGTAAAGACAACAAAGGATGAAACAGTACGGAGGACTTAGTGTTTCCCCCAAAGCTCCTAAAGAAAAATATAGAAGAGGGTCATTCAGGATCAATAAATCTGGTGAATTTATTGGATTTAATTCATGAGATTCCATTTATTGGTGGATACAGTGTTTCTAAGTAGTCAATATATGTATAATTAAACCCAGCAAACATTTTAATAGGGAATAGAGCTGATACGATGACCTGCGCCAACATTGAAATCCTGTCTAAATAGACTGTAGAGACTGTAGAGATTCTCTGGTTTAAGCTTCAATTCTACAAGATTCTTACATGCTGAATTAAATCCAGCGGTGTTCCAGTCACAAACCGTCTTCTCTAACCTCTAGGCTACCTCTGTCCTCAGGTCACACTGTAGTTCTCACACATTCACGGCCCAGGGTGTTACTAGCAGCAGTAAGCTGTCAGAGTAAAATCTCAGACTCACAGCCAGTGGGCTTCATTGTCCCAGCACCGACACATTCTCACTGCTGTCTAATTTATATACTCCATCTGCTTAACGCTGCACCAGACAAGATTTTTATGTAAAAAACACCCAACTAAATCACAAAGTGTGGTTGCAACACAGAAAAGGGTCGCATCTCCTCGAACTGAGATGCTGTAGATTTGCTGTTTGTCAAAGTGAAATTGTGGGGCCAGGTGTGGTCACTGATGGGAAGCCTTGTCACCACACAGGAAATGATGAATCAAAACTTAGAGGTGAAATATAAAACTTTCCATCTGAATCTCTTCACCTCTTCCACTGGCATCATGTTACCTGACTTTTGGGTAGTGAAGTCCTTCAAACAGTTACTGCTTGTTAATACTTGGGGCTGCCAAAGTCCAAGGCTACCTAGTGCAGATTTAAATGCCATTATTCACTGTGGACGCACTGTATTTTTAGTGTGAGTCTCACACTTTATATACATCCTAACCATAGTGTTAGCTACAGAGTGTGAGCAACACAGCAGCATCTCATCCACTCACTGCTGGTTAATGGTATCAGACGGCAGAGAGGGCAGGCAGGGTGAGGGGCAAGCAGCTTATGGAGCGTCAGTCAGGTGGAGGAGACCAGTGACTCTGAAGGGTTAGCTAGGCTCGATGCTCTATGCCACTACTTTGAACTGCAGATCCAGACACAATGCATTTAATGGACATCTAATTTTTACATTTTAGGCATGTGGTGCTGGTGCTTTCAATCACAGCTCTATGACATGATTGCAGCAGTAAATGACACATTTACTGATAAATTGTCAATCATGTTTTTTGTATTTTGCTGCATTTTGACAATCTGACAAACAGACCTGTGCCATCAGTTTTCCAATATGCTGCTTTCTGCATAATCGAAAACTGTTCTGTGCCTTTTAATGCAGCACAGCTGTAATGTAGTAGTTATTTCACAGTCATAGCCAATTTCAAGATCAGATGGTAGAAGAAAAGTTATACCTTGATTGCTACCCCAAACTTCCTCTGCTTGTTAAAATTTTGTTTTTATAACTACATAACCTCTGCATCTTCAAAAAGGAGCTGTATTTCCATTTTGCAGTTTTTGCTACATGAATGTGCAACATCAGTTAATTTTTCGCCATCTGTTTTTGATGTGGAATTTAAATAACTGACCTGCATGAATACTAAAATGGTGCTTAATCTAATTAAAACCTTGTAGTGTGTGTCCAACACTAGTCAGGCAGCAGACACTGGACAAACTGTATCTCACCTTGCAGCTCAGCCTTACATCACAACATGACTAATGGTTTTTCTGTGTGTGTGTGTGTGTGTGTGTGTTCATGTATGTTCATACGTACGTCTGTCAAGCTATAGAATGTGTTATATGCTGTATAATTTTCTAGCAAATTCTGGCTAAAATTTGAAATTTGAATCTGATTTGACTGGATGTGCATTTTGCAGATAAAGATTAAGAGTTCTGTTGCAAATTGCTATATATCTATTTTGTAGGGAGAAAAGTAGAAGTTGATCATTGAGTATCTCTAAATTATGGATGATCTATTTTGTAAATTTACTATTTTGTCAACAAAAGTAGCATAATTTCTTGAACTGCTGTGCTGTCACTTTATAAAAATAATACTTAAGTTTGAGTGAAGCTTCATGAATTACGATGTTACACACACATTTTCACATTCAAATTAATCAATTATATTAACCTATCAATGATCTCTCATTGTCTGAAATCCTGGTATCATTTCCCTGAATGAAAGATTGATGTTTTCTTCCTGCTTTGACCCACTACTGTGTGCAGTGAGCACAAATAAATTAACAACGCAGTTAATCAAATTATCTTAATTGATTGGCCTAATTGTCTGGAGAAGTGAAGTTGCCAGGAAGGATAAAGGTTTTATTTGAGTCACCTAGTTGGCAATCATTAAATTGATCAATGACGCAGTTAAACAATCTCAATCATGCAATTCAGTCTCAGGGCTGGATTCATTTCTTAGCTCATGATGAAGTAAAGATTCTCATATTTTACTAATCTGCTTTCCCTGCCACAGTGAGCATGTATATGCAAAGCTGTGTGAACCAACAGAGGCTTGTCAGGCAAAGCTGTTGCCAAGGAACACACATCATTTTGGATAAAGAACAGACTGTAGCGTTATCGCCTCTTCCTCCCTGAAAAAACAAAGAAATGTGTCATTTCTGTGTGGCAGAAGGGGGTTTATATTCTGGTCTATTATAAAAGATTGGAAATCAGGGATCAACGGAGTGGAAGAGTCTGACATTTACTTTTGTTGTCACTCCTCCAACATGGTGATGCTTCCCAAGTAACGACAGGTCAGGCCTCAGTTATCCCATTATCCAGTCACATGCTCATGCTGATTCTCTCAACTGATGCGTGTAGGCTTACCCTGTTAGTAATCTCAGCATCAGTGATAATAAAAAAGCTGAGCCGTTCTATTCCACAATAGGCTTTGCAGCTGTGTCACAAACTTTTTAGCAGCCATGTCTGGGGCCACTGTGGCTGAGTAGAAACTTAGCTGTGCAAATAACTATCTGGAAAAAAAGGTATCTGTGGTGTGGACACTGATCCATTCTGTAATGTTACCAGTAAAAGTAGATAAGGTGGATTTTTTTTTCCAAATGTAGCTTAATGTGACTCAGTAAACTGTCTTGTCTTTAGCTCTAATCTCTACTTCAAGGCACTATGAGTTTTTGTCTTGACAAGAGTCAGCTAAACTGACCTGAACCAGCTAGCAAACAACAAGCAAGCAAGCTAATTTCATAAAGCATGTGATGTTAATGTTAATAGTTTTTTGTACATTTGAACCATATCTGTGTAATTCTGTTTATGATGCCGATGCTTTTGGAAAAGCATCGGCACAGTATATAACATTAAAGCTGTCTAAAGTTGTGGTTTTGAGGCTAAAATCAGCTTCCTCAAGTTTTGACTGATGAATTTCAAGAAGCAATCCTTCTCTAAAATGGATATTTAGCACAATAAAACCCTTCATTTGTTCAAAGTGATGTCCTTATCCTAATCTTTAATGATACCCGTCTGTCTGTCTGTCTGTCTCTGTCTACCTGTCTCTGTGTTTAGGCGGTGACGTTGCCCATGACCTTGACAGACGGGAAGTGGCATCATGTGTGTGTGACGTGGTCAACACGTGATGGCAACTGGGAGGCCTACCAGGACGGAGTGAAGAAGGGTTCAGGACAAAACCTGTCCGCTTGGCACCCCATCAAGCCAGGCGGGATCTTCATCGTCGGCCAGGAGCAGGTAGAGGTTGTATTTTTAATTCCTATATGAACAAAACAAACAAATAAACAGATACAGTTGATGGGCAAGACAATGAACTTCTACTTTCAGTAGTGACTCTAATGGGCAGGCGCTGGCCCCTAACCCATGACCTATATGACTTTTCTGCTGTTAGGAGCTTTAGTCAGTTGCACTAGCCCACATAAGCACGGTTCTTGGATGGATGGATTGACATTAATATCCTACTGGCTCTTGATTGGCTCTTGACTGCCACTATCCACAACCACCTGAATTTGATCACATGATAATCATACATAAGTGTGTTCAAAATTCTCTGTTTTCCAGAACCACAGTGTAACACAAGAGTGCCATATTAAATTGAGCCAATTCTATCACCATCTGTTTTTGGTTGGTGAATACGTATTCAGATTTACCCAGCTTAGAGTGAACGAGGTCTCAGAGGGACATTCATCTTTGCACTTTGTGTAATATGGCAATTGTGTTTCATGTGGGAGCGATGGAAGCCTAGAGTTTAGATAAGCAGGGTGACCAGAAGTCCACTGCTTGAATCCCCTGACCAGCAGGGAAAATGTGGATGTGAATCAGTAACATTTCTCTTTCCTAAACAACTACTGTTGAGGTGCCCTTGAGCAAGAAAACTGTCACTTGTTCAGTTGTTGAGATCCAATTTCAATGTTCCACAGGACACGCTGGGAGGCCGTTTCGATCCCACTCAGTCCTTCATGGGAGAGCTGTCGGATCTCCAGTTCTGGTCCAGAGTCCTGACTGCCAATGAGATCTACAGCCAGGCGAGCTGTGGAGGCCACCTCACCGGAGACGTCATGTCCTGGTCGGAGGACACAGTGGAGCTTCACGGCGGGCTCGCCACATACCCATTTGACCCCTGCCACTGAGGGCTGCAACTGGACCTCAACACCTACCACTGTACGAACCACAGCTCCTGTGTTTGTATTTCTAATCAATTCAACATCCATGTCAAAACTGCTGGGCAGAGGAGAGTGATGGTTTTGTCTTGGATCAAAGATGGAGGAATAATTTATTCATTGCTTATACTGGTTCTTCATCATACTCATCTGCAGTTTTAGAGATCTCTGGTGACAGACCATCAGCAAGAACAAGGTCAGTCCTTGGCAACAAACAACAGAAAGAGCAAGGAGCCACTTTGCCCTTTTGACATTTTTCTGCCCTTCCTTTCCCATCGTTTCTGCCTTCTCCACTTCTTCCCTCCAAGGATCTCAGCAGGAGGACTTTGAAAACTGAGCTTTGGATTTACCGGCTAGATGGTCATGATCATTGTTATTCTGACGGGATCCAGCACATGTAATACAATTCATTCCCTCAAAATGGGTCCAATGAGTACTCGCTGGCATTAGCGAGGCTGCACTAGCTTGTTTTGTTTCGTATGTGAGAAACACAAACATTACAGCAGCTAAAACTGGCTAAAAGGCACAAGATAGCTTACTCTAAAGCAAATCAAGCAACCTGAAACATTATGGACTGGTGTGTGGACTGGCACAACTCAAAACCTGAGCTGTGAATGGCAAGTAATTAAGTACATTCCTAAGGTATTCATACTTGAATTTCTCCTTATTTGTCAGTGGAGTTTAAGGATTGTTGTTGACCTGTGACATTTGATGCAGAGTCAGCACTACCTTATCTACTCTACCTTGCACAGTGAGATTTTAGGAGCCTATTTTCTACAAGCATAACGGACAAAAAAATTCTACAATGCATTTTATGTAGGAAGCAAACAGAGGAGGTTGCTTCTGTGGCATTGTGGAACATTGGATTACTTATATTAATTATAACAATACACTTGGCATTTTGTCATATTCAATAACAATGAAACAAGTGATGCTGGTGGTCTTTGTTGATGTCATGTATACCGTACGTAGGTGCACTTTAAAGTTTGGAATAAGGGTTGGTATAGGGTTTTAGTTTTGGGGGTTTTATAATTTTTGTCAGTTGCTTTCTCCCCTCAAAATGCAAGCAGCCATTATCTTCAAGCAAAGCTCACAGAGTCTGACATGACACCTCATGGCCACGAGCCAAACAGCCACATAAATAGGCCTACAGGTTAACTGCCCCTCAACATGTCACCGTGGTAATGCTGGCATCTCCATAGCAACCAGTGGCTTACAGCAGGATTTACCTGTCAATAACTGATCTAATCCTAACTATTTCTGTGCTTGCACCGACCAACCATGCACACACACACACACACACACACACACACACACACACACACACACACACACACACACACACACACACACACACACATGTACTTCTATGTCATGCTTTCAGTCACACTTTTCTCATTAATTGTTCACAGTAACAGAGATTATCTGATTCAGATAAAATCTACAATTCTTGTGAGGATTCTCACTTCATTACAATAACAAAGGCACCATATGAATGCTCTTCTATTGATTATTGATGAATGCAGATGCATACATTGTCAAAAACTGACTTTTACTTGCTACGTATTTCAGCAGTTGATAGACAATATATCATATCACAATTTTGAGACTGAATTCATTATATTTTACCAGATAGTCACTCATTCATCTTTGTTTTTTGTCATAAAACAGACTCTGTGTCTTCAACACATCCAGTCAGTCAGCCACTGGCAGGAATAAATGGCTTTTTTTTTTCTTTTCTAATCAGCTTTGCTATTGAGAGTGTAGATGGAGAGGGAGAGAGAATGGGGGAGATGAAAAATACAATTCATAGCCTTTGTTGCCTGCTGTCCAAAGGTTACAGAATTGTCATTCAGGCACTGAATGCAGCAAGGCAACGGAGTTACTGTTACAGAATAATACCCACTAGGTTCAGTAAATACAGTGTGCACACACACACACGCACACACACACACACACACACACACACACACACACACACACACACACAAGGTTATGGGGACATGAAACCTTTTTGTTTGGCTTCAAGCAATCCTTTTGAAAGTAACAGTTGCACCCCAAAACTCTGCTAGATTTACATTTCTCATAACACCGTCCTAAATATTTACATACTTTTTTCAGTTTTGGCACATGGATGCTCAGTGCCTTGGGAGGTTAACAGTGTTTCACAGCTTATAGACAAGCCAAATCATTTCTAACAGTTCAGATTTGGGTTTCTCTTAGTGTCACCAACTAAATTTTTACTTT
Source organism: Neoniphon sammara (assembly GCA_900302535.1). Taxonomy (NCBI): domain Eukaryota; kingdom Metazoa; phylum Chordata; class Actinopteri; order Holocentriformes; family Holocentridae; genus Neoniphon; species Neoniphon sammara. The sequence continues at coordinate 32,138 of OMKZ01023447.1, forward strand.
CCAAGCTGAATGTAGGAAGCAACATGCATATACAGTATGTGGGAAGTATTTTTGCGTGGGAGCACAGGCTGGGAAGGAGTGGGTGTCTACATTTAATGATCATTTTGCACTTGGCGCTTGCCAGAACACAGTTTGAAAATAGGAGGGGGCCCTGACTCATAGCCTACTGTTAAATCATGCAGTGATAATTTCTAGTTTTAACTTTGGTTTGATCTAGCTCCTGAACACAGTTATCGTCCACTGTAAGGAAGTGATACAGAGATGCTTTCAGGGTTTGTGGTCATACACCATGATATAACCTATAGTCTGGATGTGGCCTACTATTTTACAAATAAACCTTGTGTTGCCCCTCATTAACATTCAGCTGAGAAAAAAAGGAATAATTATAATAAAAATGACTCATTAACAGTTCATGTTCAGGTATTAACAGTCTAAACCATATAAATTCTTAATGAATCCAACCAGTACATAGGGTCATACAGCAGCCACTAAAATATATGAATGAATGGATAAATAAATAAATAAATAATCATTACTCCACCTCAAGAGGATATGAGAGGTTCACATTATGTTCCCTGTCAGAACAGAAACTTATGCTCTCACCTGTGAAAACAAAAGTGAAACTTAAAATCCCACAACTTGCACCAACAGGAAACTGGTAGTTTGAAGTTATCGGAAATGTGTGGAACAACCTTAAAGTCAGCTAGAAAGTTAAGTTACCCCCCACCACCCCACCCCCATTAAAATGTATAAATACTATGTAAACAGTTAAAAAAAAAAAAAAACCGCTTCCTAGCACAGTGTAACGTAATGGTTTGCACATAACTTTAATATTTCTAAATGTGACTTCACATGACTTCTCTATTTAAAACATGTTTATAAATGCTAATGATGTCCTTATATGTGCTTACCACTATCTTGCTTAGAAAGCATTTGCTAACTGTTTATACATTATTTATGAAGGCTTCATTGGGGAGGTTACTGCCGTTAGGGTTTATGGGTTTATGAGTGCAGTGCAAATACCAACACTGCACTCAGTAAATTGTAAATTGTCAACCAGTGGGAAACACTGTACCCACAATAAACCTGAACCTCTGCATTACACTAGAAAGTTTTTCCTCATTTTTAAATGTGGTCTCTCTTTCAAAGCATGACATACTGTTATTCATCTCCTTGACCTTTTCTTGGCCTCCTGCTGCTCCTTGTGTCCAGCCACAAGAGCAAACCACTGCGATCCAAAACCATGACAAAATGTGGAAGGAACTAAAAACAAAGGAGGAAACCCTAACAGTTCATCTTTTACTTAACCATGTGTGTGTGTTATTCTGGTCAATCCCACTATCATCACAGTATGTGGCTGCATTACATTGAAGCCTCTACACTAGTTCATCTTAAGTCCTCTGGTAACCTTTACCAAACACAGTAATCCTATAACAAACTTTACCTTGTGCTGCACAAATATCACAGCCCTTCTCTTCTTGAATATTTTAGTCTTTCTTTATTTTAAATTTGCATTTGTGTGTTGGCAGGCTATTTCTGTATGTTATCACTGTGTGACAAAGCACTGTATTTTATCACTGCATTTAAATGTGTTCATTGGCACTTTTTAATACTAATAATCTTCCTTTGTCATTTTATTCTTCTTCTGCACTGTGAAGTACTTTGTAAGATTTTCAATATCCATAATAAACCTCTTATTATTATTATTATTATTATTATTATTATTATCATCATCATCATCATCATCATCATCATCATCATCATCATCATCATTACAATCATAGGAATATTCCAGTTAGGCCTGCCAAAGGAAATTACTGTATGTGTAATAAAGTCACTATAAAATTTCCATTGACGCTCAATGAGTCCCTATGGGATTATTAGGGATACTGCAGTAACACTAGAGGAGAATAAAAAAATACCAGAAAGTACAACATAAAACTTCATCTCTGAGCACCACATATGCATACAATACACTGTTGTGATTTTCCAGCATGGGAGGTCACTGGCAAGCTGAGCGGTGATGTATGCCACACAGCGCCACTAGGGCTGTGCATGTGGCCACAGAGGAGGATCTGAGTCACAAGTAGTAGAGAGAGGTGGGAGCGCAGACAGCCGCTAGTGTGCGTCTACCAAGGACCATGACAGTTCAGTAGTTGCTCCGTGGCGAGAAGCGGCTCGTCGAAATAACCAGAAGCTTGATCACTTGCAGCGAACCCACGCGTCTATGGAGCAAAAGGTCGGGCGGGGGAAATATGCGATTTGATAGAGAATTGCGCGCCCGTGGTTCACTTGTGCCTTTGCAAACACCGTCAGGGAGTTCACATGTCCCTGCGCGTCGACAAGGAGGCAATGTTTAGGTGCTGCTGCAGGCGACGTACAGCCCTGTGGAGTTTGGATGTGTGTTTTACAGCCATAGATTGTCAGATGTAAGAGGACGGAAGAGGAGAAACAAAGAGACAGTGCGACAGGGGCACCGAATGTAGTCTTCAGGGAAAAGGAAACACTGTACGAACCAGTGTCTTCTATGCTTATCTCCGGGCCAGCCGGTCATCCTCTGTCTTTGGTTTCTCGCACTGCTATAATAAAGTAGCCGCTCTTGAAGGATGCAGGTGAAAAAACACAGGGACTCGGACAGGAGCGGCGGGGACATTCTCCAGCGAGACGGCCTCCGTAAAAACTCATCATGCTTCTCAAATATCAAGATATTCTTGATATCGGAATGCGCCCTCATGTTGGCACAAGGCACTGTTGGAGCATACCTGGTGAGTGCAACAACCCGAGCCCGAGCAAGCTGCAGGGCAACTGCCTGTGAGATATTAGTGTTTATAAATGAGGAGTATTGCAGTGCTAAGTCAAATGCGACATTGTAGCCCGAGTCTGGGCTTTTTGCATTTGTGTTTTCTGCTTCACCATAGCTCTGCACGCCACTAAACCAGGTATGAAACACGCAGTAAGTAGAGCTACTGTGTGACATAACGAGATAAGTAACCGTCTTAGGTCAGCTTGCCTTGCCACCTCCGATGGTGTCCCTCAGCCAGGTGAAACAGCCTGCAGGAGATATTTGACGGTGTCATTCTGTCGTACATTATTGAACTGATTCTGCGGCCCGTTTAACATTTTTTTCTAATTTACTTTTAATGCAGCACAACTACAGCCCAGCCAATTTGTAATCAACCAGTGATGTAAGTGCGACCTGCACGCTCTGGTTGTAATATCAGTAAGAAGTAGGAGTAACAGGTGTCCTAATATATCACAATCATGCACTTGGCAATTAAAGCACCAAAACAGTGGAAAATGCGTTCTTTTAAAGCATGCAGAGACTCATGTGCACATTTTATGGACAATTTATCAAGTTCCTCAGCCTACTCCAAAATATTCCCTAAAGGCTGCCCAAAGGAGACTTCAAGAACTCCAGTAGCCAATAAGAAACCTAAACGCATCCCAGAATAATCTTTAATTTCTGTATTCACTGTTTATTGCCCAAGAACTACATTTAGCGTTTCCTTGGCTGTGTTGCAAGCAAATAGGCTAAACTGAAATGCCTTGGCCATATTTGGAGTGGAACTTCTTATCTGCTCTGAAGTGGACCTACTGAGGCTCAAGCATCATAAGGTGCCCAACACCTATAAGGCAGCATGCTTTCATGTAGAGTTACAGTGTTTTCCAAATGAAAATTAGTTTCTCCTAACTCTTGCCATTCATTTTTGTGGCATTGCAGGGCCATTACTGTAGCTGTTTCTCTCAGCCCATTAGTTTTGGACACCTGTTCCAACATGTCAAAAAAAAAAAAAAACTCAGAGCTTCAGGTGAGGTTTGCAAATGATTTCTCTTGGTCTGTGAATAATTATTTACATAGAGAAAAGGATGCTTTCTGGTCTGTTTTCTTTTTTCTTTTGTGAATATGTGAACTAACTTCCTCTGAGTATGTCAGAGTGAATTTCATCTCTTTCTGACCGCCAACATGTAGATCTTTTGTTCCTTTTTAAACTTAATGTTATGTGGTTGTGTGACTCCCACTGTGCGTGTTTTGTCCCGTTTTAAAGAGCAGGAAAGAACCTGAGTTAGACTTGAACTTTGGATTGGAAACAAGAGGTTCATTGATATTTTCATTTTTAGAGCCAGCCTGAGTGTCCAGGACTTTATCAAGTAGATCAGCAGATTAAAATACTTAAGGTACTACACTACAGTCATTCATGTGGCCTATAATTGCCTTAACATGAATAACCACAGGAATAAGTGCAGTTGGCACATTCATTTCTCATTTTGCATAGCAGCACTGCACTTTGACATCAAAGTACACTGGTACAAGTTGTCCCTCTAAAATATGCCAAAAGAAGCCTGATTATAGCCAAGCAGAGATGATTGACAATCATTTTCCCAGCTAAATGGTGCTCTTCAGTTTAATAGGACCTCCCTCTCTGTGCCTCCTCATATTCAAGCCAGCTTTCTAATTGTAGGAGTCGCAGAAATTGACTTATCAACTCCAATAGATCAAACCGTAGGAAGCTATGTTTGAGGTCACTGTGTATGCAGCATCTAACATCTAACCCATGATAACTCTTTAGTGAGAGAACAGCATAAAGCTAATTCATGCAAATTAAAAAAAACTGAGAAATGTTGCATGAGCAATAAATTTGCACCAGTTCACCTACACGAATTGATCTTTTCATAATATTTCCTCCATACAGTTAATTAACATGCTGAGCTCAGTATCTTAAGTGTGAAAGGTTTCCCTGACAGACCAGTTAATAAGCCCTAGACTGCACAAGCAGTCGCTGACCTATTACAAAGTGAACGCTGCTGATAGGTATAAAGGGAGCCAACTCTCTTTGCTGTTTTCTGCTAACTCCCATAATGATGCCACTGAACTATCAGTGGGAATTTGGGTAAGGAACCCACTTAGCCAATCAGACGCTGTGATGTTGAGCCATTCGAGCCATATTGCATTAATTCAAGTTGGCAGCCACTTTCTATGATGAGCTGGATGTAAATAGAGGCAGCGGCTACTTGACTCTTTTCACAGTTCTGAATGTGGTTTGTCACCTGGGTGTTGTAAGTGTAAAATGTTCATGTGTAGCCTCAGTGTGTGATGGAAAAGCAAAGATAGCATTAAGATAACATAATAATAATAAAACATAAGATAACATAATAATAATAAAACATACTAAGCTCTACCTACTAAACCTAACCTAACCTACTAAAATATACTAAGTCTTTATTTCTATTTTCTTCTGTCTTTCCACAGCATTTTACATCTTACATCTGTACATCTTAGGTTAGTAACATGCAGTGGGATCGGTTCAGTCATGGCAGTCTCAAGTTCGATAGTTCCAAGTCGACTTTCTGAGATGACTAAACAGTTATTTACCCATGTCTATTTGCAGTCTGCTGTTCACATTTTAAAATCATAAGCAGAATTAAGGCTTATTGCTCGGGGTGATTTCTGTATCAGCTGTTAACAAGTGTGTTGTTAAAAAATGAACTTAATTGTAGCTGTATAGTCTTAGTTCATAATTTTTTGCTTGTTGCATCTGTTTTGTGACCGGCTGTCCTCAGAGCCACCAGATAAAAGTCATAAAGATCACTGTCCATCATTTCATGCACAAGTTTCAGGCATAAGTCAAATATTCAGAATATTTCCTCTTGACATGAAAGTAAAGAGGCATCCTCTATATCCATGTATGATTCCCTACAGAATATCAGACATTGATGAAGCTTGTCATACACAATGTCATTTCCCTGAATTTGATAACACATGCTTTACAAGAGGGTAAATATTTTTTATTTTTTTTTTGTAGGGTTTTTTTTTTTTTTGGTAATGTTTATTAAAAATGACGAAACAAATGTTTTTACAGTAATAACACAAAAATGGTTGAGAACATGCACTGGGTGATGAACCAGGCCTTGGAAATTGAGCTGCTGTCATTCTAGAGGAATTCTCTGCCAGGTCCATGATGGGACGATGACATCCTTCCTCCTAATAATGAAAAGGGGGAGGGAACAAGTCAATCATATTAACCAGAAACCACAAAATCAAAAAATGCTGTACAGCCGGCTCCATTCAGGCCAGCTCAGCAAACAAAAACAACTCAACTTAATATCAGCACTGTCACAGTAATACAAATTTATCAATGAACAACAGTAGTATGGACTTTGAAGGACCACTGAATTGTGCAGCAACTGCTAAGAATATCATCTTAAAGTCAAAAGGCTGACAGCTGTTGGTGGCTTGATTCAAACCTCTTAGGTCAGTGACTGTGTTCACATTAGCTCTCACTGTCTTCTTAAGCTCTCTGCTGCAGTTTGAAGAATTAAACTGATCAGTCTTTATACCTTCTCCAAAATCTTCACTCTGAGATTGGATCTCATTGTCACAGACTAATGTTGTGGATAAAGCTCGAGTTTAGCTTGCTAGGCCACTGGCTGGCCAACATGTAGCTCCAGATAGATAACACAAATTTTAAAGCACTCTGGGGACATGTCCTGCCTTCATATTTTAAACAGTCAACTGGTCAGTTGGTTACAGACAAAAAACAATCATTGGACAGAAAGGATTCCATTTAAGGGAAAAGACCTAATGTCTCGCAAAATGTTATTAGCCTAGTTGATGTAGCTTCTCTCTGTAGATACTTTATTGATTTTACTGACAAAATAGCTTATTGACGGACTCTCAACAATAGCAGATCAGGTTTCCAGTGAAAGATTGGCACAGCATGTTACACCTCATAAAACAGAATGGCATGTAGTCTGCATCGCTAATGGTCTTCATCTAAATAATAGGTGCTATCAAGCCTCTGAACTTAACAAATATCAGCATTTCAGTATCTTAAAATCACAGCTTCTAATGCACTGAAATGAATGACATTAAAATATAAATTAAAATATAATGAAATACTGGGACAGCTTTATTTGCATATAAATACTTTAGAAGTGGAATGAAGTACTGTACACCAGAATTTCCTTTGGGATCAATAAAGTATCTATCTATCTGATCTTTATAAAGCACCTCTATAAAAAGTTGAATTTATGTCTGTGAAAACTGGAATTGATTCTGCTTGGACAAGATTTACATTTCTCCTTCTAAATGAGCGTTTGACATCAGTCTCTCTGAAAAAGATGATGTTAGGCTGAGGCTACACATTGTGAATGAGACATAACTGGACATGTTTTATGCTGTTTGCGCTGGTTTTGAAATAACATCTGAGCAGAGCTGTGATGCCGCTGACCAGTGGGGAACTTACATTCTTCTTATATGTTTTATTGTGTTATTAAATGCACTGGCGTGCTGTGGAAGCACACAGCCATGTCGTACCTTGGGAGCTGAGCTTCGCTCACCTGAAGTCTTTGCACTGCTGAGCTAAGAGCAGAGGCTGTCAGTCACACTGCAAGCTGAGACCTGCGGTAATGGGATGAGATTGGTTTGGATTGGACTGGATGATATCCCTCTGCTATACCACAGCCAGTGTTAGTCTGCTTAGAGCTCAACTTATGGTGTCAGTGGACTTGGCGTTGACTCTAAGGACAGGAGGAGACAACGTCAGCCACTGTCAGTCAGATGTAAATGCAGTCTGTACAATGGGAACACATTTTTGACAAAGTACCACCCAAGGGGGAGAAACGTCATGACTCATTTTGAAGTTTGCCATCCACTCTGCTTTACCAGAGCACTCCAGCACAGTCTGCTCCCACCAGTTGAAGGCGGCAGCACTCACTGTGGCAAAAGTAGCCATTTTTCATCTCTACCTTGTATGTAAGAGTGGTAAAACAGAAACTTTTCTACCTGAAAAAAAAAGTCAATCCAGGCTGGGCAATATCCCGTCTATTGAACCGACACCTGCTCTGTTTGTTTTTGTTGACAGTGCCTCCTGCTTTGCCTAGTGCACATGAGAAATCTGACCACAGCATAATGCATAACACCAGGTGGAAATTCAAAGAGTGCAACTGGATTGGTCCAGATTGCACAGACAGTATGGATACAAATCAAGTTTTTAATACCAGGTCCAAATGAGGTCTGAGAGTGTACAGGATTGCATCTTTTCAATTTATATGGTCCAAAGACTGACTGAAAAGTTGGGACAGAGTGAGGTTCCAAACTGTCATAAAGGTAAATGTTAAATGCAGATATTATATGGCTCTAAATTGACATTATTCAGCATTTGTTGTAATGCACGTTCCAACCACCACACCACAAGCTGATCCATCGGGTAATGAAGTCATTTTAATAAGGGTCTGAGAAAAGGTTGTTTTTCTTGGCAGGATTCTTTTCTCAGAGCAGTAATCAAAATGCTTTAGTTGTAGTTGGCCATCGCCAGGGAAATGGAAAATTCTTATGCCCTTTCAAGGACAGTTTGGACCAGATTTGAAAATAGAATGATTGTGAAAAATTGTCATTGAGGTTCACATGGTACAGAAGATTGTTCCCTGATACAGCAATTGCAGCAACCGCATCTCTGTTCCATCTAACTTTAGATTCATTATGTCATATTTGGTTTTAAACATTGCAAATTTAATTCTGAAGTAAACAAAATAGTCATGTCTAAACAAAAAGTATCTAAACAAGGCATGATATATACTGAGAGTCAGTTTTTGTTTTTGGTTTTTTTTTAGGATTTTTGAGTGTTTGCTTACAGTTTTTGTTGAAATGAACAGTGCCTTACAGATTTTAATCACTGACCTGTGGATCATATCTGACAAACTGGATTGCATCCAATAGTGCTTAACTCCAAGTTACAGAAAACCCTAAACTGGGCTGAGACAATCATTTGCTCTCTTTGCCTCAGTTGGATGTTAATGTTGTCGTTTAAAAAGAGCGCAGGGAGAAGAGAGAGGCTTCTGGAAAACTGTTCATTTGCTAAAAATGTTGCTGTGCCCAGCTAATCAGAAACAGAGGCCAGGCTTTTCGAGGGGAATGCCTTTTGGCAGGGAGGAAATTTTACCTCAGCTGCTATATGGAACATCTGAAGAAATTGTTAGTCAATATATTCCACAAGAAAAGGCACAATTTTGAAAGGGTTGAAAGGTGACTATCACTGATGAAGAGAGTTGTCCTAATGTATATAATGTCTAACAAAGTAATAAAGTATATCATTAAAATACTTATGATTACAAAACAAAATTGCCATTTTGGTAAACTGCAAGATAGATTTTCTTTTCTAGATGTTAATATTGGATCATCACATTGTAGGTTTTGCATTTGTGCTGTATTTTTTTTTTCTCTATGTGGCATCCAGTGATGTTTGTTCTGAGTTTATTTATCGTTGTTGTTTGCAGGTGAGTGTTCTGACCACCCTGGAGCGGCGGTTCAACCTCCAAAGTGCTGACGTGGGGGTGATAGCCAGCAGCTTTGAGATTGGGAACCTGGCCCTGATCCTGTTTGTCAGCTACTTCGGGGCTAAAGCCCATCGGCCCCGGCTGATCGGCTGTGGGGGGATCGTCATGGCACTTGGCGCCCTTCTCTCTGCTCTGCCCGAGTTTCTCACGAATCAGTATGAGATTGGGAAAATGTGGAGGACTGACGATGGTCGGGATGTGTGCTCCAACACCAGCAGCAGGTCTGCCCAGCAGGCTGAGGATGAAGTCTGTGCTAACAAGGCCAACACCAACATGATGTACCTGCTGCTGATTGGGGCCCAGGTACTGCTGGGAATAGGTGCCACCCCAGTACAGCCCTTGGGTGTGTCCTATATTGACGATCACGTGAAGAAGAAAGACTCCTCTCTCTATATAGGTGAGCCATTTATTCACTGTGTCAGATCAACACGGTGACAGATCCTGCAAAAAAAAAAAAAAAAAAAAAAACAAAAATGAAGATAAAGGTCAA
>OMKZ01023447.1:41980-55353 GCA_900302535.1 Neoniphon sammara
GGGAAAAACCCGAAAAAAAAAAAAAAAAAAAAAAAAATCTCACAAAAATGAAGATAAAGGTCAAAGGTTTGAGATGCTATGGCTTAGTAAAATTACTGTATCACCATAAAATATAGATAGTATTCAAGGTAAATAGATGATGATCACACATGCATTTGAAAATCAATTTATTCCAGCACAGGCAACTAAAACTGGTGCATCTGAAAGGAAGCCATGGATGTGTTTGTTCTTTGCTGCCATGTACAATGTGTGCACAGCCTTTGAGTCAATACAGTATGTATTTGTTTGCTCTTGTGCAGCACAGCATTTCCTTTTGTTCGCGAGCACAAGTCAGTCCATGTGACTGCCAGGTGAGCAGATGCAGGAGCTTTTTAATCTCCGTTACGCCGGTTATGAACTTGGCAAGTCAGGAGCAGGCCAGAGAGGGGTTAAATGTCTCTGCTCCTCCCAATCCTCTCTCAAAGGCAAGATGCTGCTGATGTGGCTGCTCGAGGTTTAAAGGTGTATTCAAAGCGCTTTCTGTGCAGATTTTCAATACACAATGGCTGTTTAGGGATCTGCCTTTGCTGTGGTTTTGATGCTTTTTTAATACAGCGAGCTTTTCCCAGGCTTTGCTCATGAATTTTATATCTGATAATTCAGATATTTTACCAGGAAGCCCTCCCAGTGAGATAAATAACTGTGACATTAACCATATATTGCGTATCCAGAAGTTTGTTTTGATAATTGATGGTTGTCAAGGTGACAAAGGAACATTTTTTGAGGCATAACTGAAAAGGTTTGTGCATGTTTTCTTTTTTTTTTTTTTTTTTTTTTTTTTGCTGGCAATCAGAGCAGTGTTATCTGGGAAGCCACAGGCACAAATCCATGTAATGGCCAGTGTGTGTCCTTGTTTTGAAGGGGACCTGCTTGTAATTTGTTGTCCAAGCTCGCACTTCAGCCTTTGATGGTAGATGAGATGTGTCTGCATAGTGTGCTGTTTGTTATCTGTGAGGCACAGAGGGAGTGAGAGCCTGAACAGTGCATGAGTTCAGACTGGCACACGCCCTTTTTGATACATTCACACAGCAGTACGTGGCTATGTGGCTGCCTTTGTCAGTCAAATACAGATGTGACCTGTGAACAAAGGCGGCAGTGTGCATTCTTATCTCCGGCCCAAAGCTGATTTTCTTAATTGCCATTCCTTGTGTTTATTTCTCCTGAAAACGAGCTGTTGCACAAAGCATTCTTAAGCTTTGTCTGAAACAAACAGGACCAGAAAAACTGCCACAAAAGGCTTTGATATTTGGCACCGCCATGGTGGCTTGTGTACAGTGTACAGTGGGAAGTGGACTCCCATTGATTGAAGTTTGGCAGGCGTAGGGGGAGATTTGGTTCTGTCCTTCTCTGATAAGCTGCAAGGAGAGTTGGAGGAAAAACAAGCGGTGAGCAGTGAAGAACAATGTGGTATTGAGTTGTGCTCAGCTGATTGTCCTAATCCTCATGCTGCAGGCATGTCATGTGCTCGTAGCAGCATGAATGGAGGAGATTGTCTGAATTTCTGTAAGATTTCCTTTCACATGCTGATAATTTATTCAGATTATTCGATAAATTTCTCCAACAAATCAACATTGTTATAGCAGCAAGGGCAAGATGGGTCTTAAAATACTTTGTCATTGCCAAATGTTTGTTTCATTCCTATAATTTTTGCCCTAAGTCCTTAGCATAGCAGATCGTGCCTGAGATTTCATTTTTTACATTTCTATAAAAACACTTGTGAATAAGTACTATATTATAATCAATACCACATGATAATCTAACTTCACAGCAAGAAATTCTATCCATTTCTTTTTTAAATGCAGCATTATAAAGTGATTTTTTTTAAAGGCCCAAAACCTGAAAGTAAATATCATCCATCCCTCATTTTTCATTTTATGCTTGTGTGGCTGCTGTTATTTCCTCTCTGTGTTTATCAGACAGAAAGTTAGAGGTTTACAGATGGCTTGACGGGGAATGTAGGAGCATTGGAAGAGGCAGCCGGTGAGAAATTAGAGAGGAAAAGTCCCGAGGAAACTGAGAGCAGAAATTTTAACCCAACACTCGTAAAATCTGAAGGCAGATGTGCTCTGTGAACATGTTAAAGAAAGCTTCCTCTGCTCCCTCGCTTTGACACCACCAGATTACCAACTGCCTATCGACACGCTATGTGGCACGTATGCTCTTTCACAGCTTGGAGTGACACCTCTGCGCGCAGCGTCTGAGAGGCCGCCGTTTGAAGTGAAGCAGCGTTTGATTTATTTTAATTATGACACTGATCCTAAGTGTAACTGATATATTTTTTTGCCACCGTAACGTTTGCGTGCTGCTGATGTCGGTGCACATTTACCCCGGTGATTTGCTCTTAAATTTAGAGTCTGAGCTAAGTGGCCAGGTAATAAGTGCATGACCTCAGCAGCAGCGGGACCCACCCTGCGAGAGTATGGAGCTGGGAGAGCAGAGAGCCCTGGAGAAGAGCCATAATTACAGAGTAAGGCAGGAATGCCAACCAGCCAGCCATGAGGTGGGTCTGAGTGGCCCGAGCACACATGCATACCACACAGCCCTGTGAAAAACAACTCCTCCAGAGGCGCAGAGCTGTACAGTCAGGCTGTGGCTGCCTGCCCGTGTCAGCCTGCCTTACTGTGTATACACCACCAGACACGGCTTACTGCTGTTTAAACAAGAGTAAAACACAGTCAAGCAGTGGGTGCTCTATTATGGCTGTACCTTCCGAGATTTTTTTTAAAATATCCTATTGTGTCCTGCCATTTGGGAGACGTGTCTGGTTAGCGTATGTTTATTGCTGGACAGACTGTTTGACTTCAGGAGTTTTTTATCGTTCGGCGATGGCTATTCTTCTTACCCAAGCAAAAGTACAACTCCGCGTTCTCCAGAAAATTGGTCTGAATGTCACACATTAAAATCGGTGCCAAAGATAAACACAGCATTTTATGAGATTATCTTGTTTTGGTCTGTTTCCCACATCTAGACGTAGGCACTTGTTTCGGGCCAAAGGAAACAAATATGACTGGACAGATTGCGTCAACAGGATCTCCATTCCCACTGATCTATGACCTTTCACTATCCACTTCTAATTCTGGCTCTTCCCACAGAGCCCCAGGCTTCAAAAATATACTATACAGGACATGCATGCACTGAGAGGGACTTAGAACTGACGATGCACGCCACGCAGCAGAAACCCCACCCTGCTGCCTCTCCCACGTTTTAGATGCATTTTTAGAGCCTGGGAACTCTCCTTTAAACCATGTTGTGCCTGCAGCATATATGAAAAAGACTAAAAGGGATCACATTAATTCATCATAAACACATATGCCTCTAACTGGCCTTTTAGGTAAAATCCGAACACTGTGGACTTCTATCATGTATGATCAGACTTAGTCCTGTTTTTCCGAAAGCAGTTCCATTTATTTAAAGGTCATGTGAGGGCACAAGTGACACGGTCTTAAAGACATTTGAGGCTTCATGCACCAGTGGCAGCAGTCTCATGCCCAGGCACTGCAGCCAGGCTGAAGAATACCATGTCTGTTTGTGTAGAGCATGAAGTGCCTCAGAGTTTTTCTGGTCAACACAAGCTTGTCAGAGCTGTGGCAGACTCTCTCTCACTGTTTCTCTCTCTCTCTCTCTCTCTCCTCTCTCTCTCTCACACACTCTCACACACACACGCTATAAGAAAGTGGGGAGCCAAACTAGGAGTGACAGATTAGCTGTGGGGAAACACAAAGGTCCTTTTTTTCCATTGTGGGCTCAGACAAGATAAGTGCCTGTACCTGGAGAGCTGGGGAGTGAAAGTCTCCAATATGCATTTCATACCTCTGTATTTTACTGCCAACCACTGGCTGGCAACAGAGTGGAATATTATGTCATAGTGAAATGAATAATTCAGTCATACCATAAGATATAGCTTCTGCAGGACAATTTTGTGTTTTTTTCCAATTGTGTTCTTTTCCTTAGTATTGAATTATGCCATAGCTCGTGCACTTTTTGTTTTAAACCTAAAGATTTTAGATTGAAGATATGTTTTACAACTTCGCCTCTTGCATGAATGAATTTAGCTTCAGGTTTGTTAGGAAAACTGGTGGTGGTTGTTGCAGTGGCAAAGGTCTCAGAGGGATCCTCGAGAGACTTGTCAACATTCCTGCTAAAATGCTCTGACTCCAAACCGTCGCTGCAGTAGGGCGTGTTTATATAAGCTACTTAAACTCAGCACATGTTAATGTCATCTTGAAGGATTAGATTCTAAATGGGTTTTTCCATCCCTGCCATAAGCTGCATGCTGCGTTTGCCTAGCAACACCACTTTGTTGTATCTCAAGATGATAAACGGCATCGCAGTAAACGTTCATCAACAGGCCGCGGCTCCTCTACATCACTGTAATGAACTGTGTGGGCTTGTCTTTCCGCCATGTGTGACAGGACGCCTGTGCTACACTGTCTGCTTTGCTGCTAGCTGACTGACCCAGAGGAACTTACTGTACATTATGGGCTGAAACACAGCAGCTGCACCCAGCCACACTGCCTCCGGAGTGTCGACAGGCTGTGGCCAGTCCTAGAGAGTAGAAAAGGGCGGTGGACATGGGATTATCTTGCATCTAACTGGTCAACATGGCATGATTTCAAAGCTAATCAGTAATTATCCCCAAATACTCTGAGCATCAAATGATGTAAAGGAATCAGAAAGAGGCTGATCTGGCATAATGCTGAGCTGAGGGAGACTGCACACTTGCAGAGCACCCACTTAACATTTCACAGTGCTCCCACTTTGGTAAATGATAAGTCAGAGTGATTGATTGGTGACAGCCCCTGGTGAAGCTTTCATTAAATTTGGGCAGAGAGAGTTATTAGATTTGGGTCCGCTGTCCTTCCTTGAATCTAATAAGGTCATCTATCAGTGCCGTCTGCTGATGAGGCAAAACATCCGCAGCAAATTTGCCATTGTTAATAAGAGTTGAGTTTTCAGTGACGACTATTTGGAGCTGACAAGTGTTGATTAGAGCGTAGTTTGTCCGCTCATAGAGCTGATGTGGCCCAGAGCAGGTGTCTGAAACCATCTGAAAGTGTTCAGTTAACTCTGATGGGCTGTGGATTCATGTAAACGATGGTACAAGTGTTCATTTTTACACTCAGAGTTCCAAAAAGATTTAGCGGTGTGCCATGCCATGTAGCGGCCTTATAAGGAGGCGTCATCTGGCTCGTTTCAGCAATGGCCAAATGAATCACCTCCTTCAGCCAGTCTGCAGTTTTTGTGGGAACTGGATAGTACTGCAGTGACACCATCATTATGACAGTGTGTGTTTTGCTGTGAAGTGTGTGTACAGTCTGTCCAGGTCTGTCTGTGGGACGTCTGGCCAGCCAGATCAGTCGTAAACACGAGGGTTTTACTAAATCTCTGCTGCGTTGTGTTGTTGACAGCTTGGACGCAACAAAGGCAGAATAGAGGAAATCACCTGAACTTGCGTGAACCGAACTTAATCCCTTGTTGGTGCGGGTGTCCATGATGGCATTTGTGATGACATGGCATTTATGCAGGCTGTTTACTGTTTACTTTTAAAACCTGTAAAGGGTGACATAACTTTTATGCCCAAATAAAGGGTTCTGGATCATCCCGTTTCCAGACCAATGCAAAAATTAATAGGATCTAAAATATTTGCCTTTAAACTACATCCTATGCTAATAATGACTCTTATTCATCTCTTATTCTCTTAATTAATTGAGGTAGATTTTGATGGAATTTTGAAGCTGCGTTTAAAAAAAAATACTAGCCTGTGTGAGCTTAGCATAAGCATTATTCACCACTGACATCTACAGGTGTATTCATAAACCTACTAACTGACTGCCTTTGTGTAACACTGTAGACTCATAATAGCTGTGTCATTTTCTCACATCACTTTTCAGAAATGATCAGATGTGTGTTAAACGGAGGAAAGTGACGACAAGACTAACAAAGATCTCTGATAACAAAGAGTTCTCATAGCTCACTCTCATCATCTGCACAGTATTTGTTAGCAGAATAGATTATAATTCATGAATACACTACAATTTGCAATAACGACGTTTTATGTTATTTCAAAGTATATTACTGAATATATTTTAAAACCATAGTTTTCAAAAATGCTCTGTCTTTTCTTGGTTTTAAGGCTACATTACACCAAAGGGACTAAATTTTATATCTGTTCTCCCTGTTCTGTTATTTGCCTCTACCTCCTTGGTCATCAGCACATTGCTAATAATTGTTTATCAAAAATCTCTTATGCATTATTATCCCATGAAAGCACTAACAGTCATTCTGCAGTATGATCACTGTATTGATATTGAGGTATTTGGTCAAAGGTGATATTTGATGTTGTCCATGTTGCCCTGCTGTGACTGTGAAACACAGATAAAACCACCACTAAAGCTTCTACTTTTCCATTAGTGGGTGAAGTGACACAGTTTGGCGTGGTTAACAGAGCAGAGTGGAGCTGGTGGTAACATGGTGGGCAGAAGGCCTGTTGCCCGCAGCGCACCCTGTGCACTGATCCACATGAGCTGACACTGCTGTGGATTCAGCAGGTCAAGAAGCAGAGGAGCTGTAATCATTCTGCTTTTTACTGTCTGTGTCCAGAGAGTCCGTCCCTTTAGAGATCATCTTTAAGGTGATTCTGACTGCCGCTGGTCTGGCTCGATGAACCTTTCATCGCCTAGCTTGACCAATCAGGGGAGAGTGAAAGTTGAGTTTGGAGGCCAGTAAATAGGCCAGACCTCTGTATGAAATGGGTCAGCATTGGATAACAGACTACGAACCCCACAGGCCCTCTCACCAGAGTGTGCAGAGCCGTATGTTGAAGCTTCTGGCCATTGCCATCAGCATGTTTTATCCCAGCTCACCATCTGCAGCAGTGTCCTGAACTTTACTCCATATACTGGCCTGGTGCATCCTCTGCCCTCCCACATCACTCTGAGTCATGCCTTTGCGGACAGTGCACTCAGTATTTTCTCTGATTGGTGGAAGACAGGGTGAATGTATATTGGAGTGAGCATGGTGGTTACAGCCTCATCATCTTCCTCTCCATCACCAATCTCTGTTGCCTCAGTAAACCCCCGTCACCATGCGGCCTTCTCAAGGCAATCTGGGTCAGGCCCTGTCGCTGCTGATTAAAAAGGGGATTTTTTTTTTGTAGTCCAGTGGGGGCGGGGGAGGAGCGTAGAGATAAGAGGGGGGAGGAGACAGATCATAAACAGCAACATCAGCAAGCGGTTGCCACAGAAATGCCCGGTTGTTAGGCTCTTTTTTTATTTTTTCACTATTGGATTGAGATGTTCAGTCCTTCTACTGGCCCCGCGCCTGCCGTGCAGGATGCAGCTGTCACTGTGCTGGGCTCCAATCGCAGAACCACGCAGAGTCGGGGGCACAGAACAGTGGGACTGGGGAAACAGTTTAAACATCACTGGGCTGAGCAAAAAGCTCTCCCTTCAGAGGGGCCGGAGACACAGCTCTTGCATACACAAAACTTCACTGCTCATTTTTCTGAATTCAGGCTGACCTTGTGCAAGGACGTGGCTCAGACTCAGAGATTCACGTTTCCCTCGTGGCTTTACCACAAATCCCAAGCCTCATTGATTGAGTGGTGTGTAAGTGGTTGCTCTGTGGGCTCCTAGGATTACTCAGAAGCATGTTCAGCACTTTATCCCCATATCAATGATAGCGTAGAGTGCAGGATAACATTGCCTAATTAAATGGACTCAGATCAATAGGAGGCCAGTAATTATTATAAACAATGTTTGATTCAATCAACTTTTATTTACTCAGTGGGCAAACATAAGAGAGTCTGGTTCAGTGTGGCCTCACCCTAATCCCACCACAATGCACTCCATTTGAAAACAGTTGAGTCAAAGGGTTTTGTCCTGTCACACTGCACATTGTTTTATATTAATACACACATCACAGAACTTGATTTTTCCTTGTAAATTAAACTATTATAAATGAACATGATATGAATATTCCGTTTTTATTGAATGCTCTGAGCATCTTAGTCAACTTGTCCCCTTTCCTTTTCCATTTTTCCTCAAAAACCTCCTACATTTCTCCTCTTCCTCAAGATGCAGCAAAATTAGAGCTCCATTGTGAGTGGTGGCAGACACGGTGTTGTACAACGGGTTGTATCATCTGTGCCTTCTCCTCCAGCGTTCATGGAGGAAGGGGGAAACAGGCTGTTGGCATCTCTATCTTGGTAATTAGGCCAAGCCACCTGCTGAAGAAGCTGTTCCCAGCTGCAGTCAATGAGTCTCAAACCTCTCCATGCTCCGCTTCTTCAATAGGGCAGCTGGGCTCACCAGCAGAGAGCTGGAGCCGTCCTGGTCCTCTGCCCTGCCTCCTCCATGCCTTCATCCTACCACCCAAATGCCCAACAATGGATACAGTGTGTAGCTCAGTCTAGGCCCCGGGAAAACATTTGAAGCCGGATTACAAACAGATCACTGTACCAGGGCTTTGCTGTGTTACATTAACTCCTTCCCCCGTCTATCTGACTTTCTTTCTTTCTCTCTTGCTCTCTGTCTCTCTCTCGCTGACCTGCTGCTGGCAGAGTTGGCAGTCTGGTCGAGTCCACTGAGGTTTCAGTAGCACATCAGTGCCCTGTTTGAAAACATGCCCAGTCTGTTTATGTAATCTTATGGCACAGAAAGACTATCACTATTGCTGTAACGGGAGTTGAAGCTAGCATTACTGTAATATTTGAAAATCGCAAGCTTTGCAGAGGAAAATGCCTCTAATTTCCCCCTCAGGGAGCGGCTCCGAGAGCATTGTTCCACAGACACCATGAATTAATAAGTCTGTCATTGCAATGAGATGTAAGCAGTTCACTGCCTGGTTACTGGCTATGAAAATCATTTGACTCTTTAATAGAGTAAATTTAAAGAAGTAAAGAAGTAATGACTGAAATAAAAACATCAGTCAGACCAAACTGATGCAAATGGCATTTAGGTTAATGAGGGCTTTCACTCCTTCCTGGAATAGTGTGAGTGTGATGACAAAAGGTTAATTGGACTCAAAGATTGTGTTACTATTTATCAGGGTTAAGTAGCTTAATTCCACTGACCTGCCAGGCGGAAATAGAAAGTGAGCACAAGCAGGCAAAGCACAACACAAACGCAGATAAAAAGCTGCACAGTTGCTGAAATATGTAGCCCAGCAAATTACTCCCATCATGGTGAGAAAAGTCCAATAAGCAATATATGTATTTGAAGATAAAAGTATGACTGGCTCTGTGGTTGCCAAGTGTGGTGTTATAATAGCTTTATGTAGCTGACATTTATTGGGCCATCAAGGTGGCTGTTTAAGGCTTAACACACCATATGACATATGACACCAAAGACACCCATCTTGATCACTGAACCTGTGTGTGTGTGTCTATGTGTGTTAGAAAAAATTATTTGAAGCAGTTCCCTGCAAGGTTTTGTTCAAAGTGACTCTGTATTTGGTTATTTGTATATATTTCACAGGAAACGCTTTGTTCAGTTCCACAGAACTTTATTTTAAATTGCGGTTAAGATCTCGCAGTCTCCAAAGATGCCAAATATGTCATGCTGAATTACAGCGAAATGTGCACAAAATACTCCGTGCAATATCTAGATTTTTTCCATGTGATGTAATGATGCAGCCATATCTTGGGTTGGAGTATTTTACTCAGTATAAGCTTAATAGACCTTCACTGATCCATTGAAGTGAACAGATACAGAATATTTATGCATCATTATGATACAGTATGGAAAAATGTTTTTGTCAAACTACTTAATGTAAATTAAGTTTTACCGGCATTGGATTGGTGTCTTGGCCTTATGTGTCAATATCACAAACTCTAATGTGATGGCTTTACTTTTTTTCTTTATATTTAAAGAACATTTATTTCCATGAACTTTCTCTGTTTGAATTCTGTACCACGTGTCCCATTCAACAAAACCTTTTTCCTTTTCCCCATCCTGCCGTAAAGTGTCTTCCTTAAGTGATTTTCCATTTTTTGTCATCCAAAGCATCATGGGATGTGGCAGCTCGGCTGTTGCAGCCCCTAAATTATAAAATAGGACAAAGCTCTGATCTGGAGCACAGCACATTTACTGTTCTTTACCACTTTGGCATCAAAAACATGGTATATGGTGATATAATGAACACTTATAAACAATTAACAAATATGCTTTTTTAGACATTTATGAATATATTTAAAATATTACTTATTATTGTATCTTAAATTACATATCTCTACACAGTGTACACAGTCTCTACCCTTACATAAAAGTTCAGTAAATATGCACAAAATTTGACATTTTCACACAAACTGAAGGTGTTACTGGCTTTTTGAGACAAAAAGTTTTTTGTGATGTTTGCTGTGTTACTACATCAACTGTAAATCTAAGCGAATATGGAAATCCAGATATTTTGAAACAGCTGTGCATTAAATGGGAAATCAAGTGGTATTTGCCAAATAGTATTTATAGTAATAACAAACCTCATGTAGCCGACATTAGGAAGTGAAATAGTGGAGACGCAGGCGTCCTCAACAATGGTTTGTTTTGAGTTGAATTACACAGGATGGTGCTGTATAACACACACTGTGTCACAGTTGTACACTCAGTGAAAGTCGCCTGATTGCACAGAAAGTTGTGCTGCCGTTCAAAATGTGAGTTTAACATCGCTGGTGGTTTGGACTGTCGATATGATGCCTTCAGCCAGGCCTTACACTGACCCTCCATTTAGAGCTGCACCCTGCTGGAGGCTTAGATCCCACCAGCACCCTGCTTGACCTGGCAGGGTGTTGGAGGAAAGTGGGCTGCTGGAAACCTTGTCTGTACGTCAGCCTGGTGAAAGCTCATCCTTGGGGTCAAAACGCTAATAGTTTTAAACATGCCGTTAAGCTGTACTTTTTATATAGCAGCCATATGGCATCAATGAAACCATATTAATAGTCATGTGTATAGATGTAAGTTAAACGTCAGCTTTAACTAGATAAGTAGAGCTTGGTTTGGTAACACAACATGGTTAGATGTGTGCGGTGGGCTTGTTTGAAATTTTAGACGATTTGACGTAAGCGGAAGTTAAAGAAGGATGATCCCGATGTAATGGCATTTGAATGTGAGTTGAGAGACTACTTTAAGCTTTGGCTTGTTATTTAGGTCATGGCTGTGTGGAGCCAACAGGGTTACTATAGGGTACAGCTAACCAACACACCACCTCAGTGTCCAAAAAAAGTCTATTTTCTTTCACTTAATTGCTCATGTTATCTTAAAGCAACATACAGGATCCTTGCACACTGTGAATGACTGACTGAAATTTGACATCTTTTATCTGTATTTAAAAAAAAAATCCTGCGACTTTTGTTTTTTATGATGTTTTTGAAATGTGAATAGTTATTAGTCAGCGTTACAGCCTTCAGTAAGGGTGTGAATGGTGTACTTTACAGCTGATGTTGATGCTGATACTGAGAGCGGCTCTGGTGGTTTAAGGCTTCAGCTCCTGGGGTAAAGGCTAAAGTCTAATGCTGTTAGTAGGCACTTGAGGATCACTGAAGATTTGGCGGGCCCTAATCCCCTCTGTACCTCAACAAAATAGACTTCACCTTAGAGACTACTTTGTATGACTTTACCTATTTGTTATTGATCGTACGGGAGCTGTCTGAGCCGACACAACACCTGTCTGCACACCATAGTCCGATCAAGTCTAGCATTTTTGTGCGGCACAGTTCAAATATTTACACAAATTAAACTCAGACTAATTTAATCTCAATAAGGCAGTTAATCCCCTTAGAAGTAGCACATTTTTTATGTGTATCCTTTTATTTTCACAGCTCTCATCTTGGGTGTGAAAGCAATGTCATGACGTCTCTGAGCAGAGAAGATAAGAGACTGCAGACTGAGTTAGTGATGTGCTTCAGAGATATAAGAGGATGTAGAATTTCTGATGTAGTATGGAGAAAATATGAGACAAGGTTCTTGTCAGTTCCCATTATGGTGCCTAAAGAAAAATGAATGTCAGATTGAGATCAGTAGTGACAGAGAGAGGAAAAAAAGAGAAATGCAGAAGAAAAGAGTCAAAACCACACAGACTGGACAAGCAGATAAGAAACAATGTCTACCTTTTGTACAAGGAACCTGTCTGAGAAGAACTTCTACTTTGTAAACAGTTTGATATAATTATCCTAATGTGGTCATGTCTAGGTAATTCCCGTCAATAAGTAGGCATGCTGCTGCAGCAGGCTCTGGGTATAGTATTTTATACAGTCTATGAGTATTCCCACATTATGTGGTGGGCAGTCATTTGATAAGCAGAGGCTATGTGATGCATGCCCCAGCACCTTCTTATTTATGAATGACTGTCTCAGGAATTATTGAATAACAGCTATTAGGACATGAGATCTAAAATAGAAATGCATTTTCTCTTAAAATCAAACTACAGCATCTCGTAAATTATGTAACATGCAGCGCATGCTGCGATGTGCTTTTTGACACCTTGTGTGATGATGGTCAAGAGTTTTTATGCATCAGAGAATTTTAAAGAAGTACTGACTTATTGAAATAGGTTCCACAAAAACCTAAAAAGCATTGACAGTTTAAGAGGGAGAGAGAAATTACTTTAAAATGTAAGGTTAAACTCGCCTAGGGCGTACCAGTCTTCCTAGACCAATATTTTGATTTAAAGGGTAAAAAGTCTACATGTCTCATGATGTAAGAAGTGAATGTCTTGGCCCAAAAAAAAAGTGTGTTGTCCCATGCCCTGTGTCTGCTCTTGATTTTTGGTGATCCATCAGGTTAAATGGCCACTGTTATGCAAGAGATGAAGCTACACAGTATATGAAACCTGTTCTGTCACATTGTAGTAATCCAACTGCATTGAAGGATCCAAGCACACCTTGAAAAAGGGAGACAAAAAAAACAAAACAAAAAAAAACAGAATGCATTGTGACATTAAGGGCAGCTGAACCCCATGTGTGGGTCACAAAGCAAGCCTGAAAAAATGTTGGATTTAAATCGATAATATAGGCTCAAACCATGATTGTCATGATTGTAGGGTTCAAGTCCAAAGAACAGGCAGAGGAAACAGAAGCAGAAGTTAAGTCTAGGTGATATTCATGATAACATACAATCTACAGACTGAAGAGATTATTTCCCATTGCAACCTATGTAATTATAAACAAGGTGGACAAATTGAATGCAGTACTTCAAGTTGGTGGTCAAACTGTACTAATTAAGTTTTGCACCACTGATCTTGATACAGGTATATTGCTAAACAGACACCCTATCTGTTAATATCTGTTAATATGATATGGGTATATACAGTATCATACTGTATATACCCATACTGCAGATACT
>OMKZ01023447.1:61096-74507 GCA_900302535.1 Neoniphon sammara
AACTGATACAGTTATGTTGCTCTATTTTCAAAGATGCACCACATTCCTGAAGCAGCTGTCAACAAAGGAAAGTGAAACTACATTAAATTAGAGATAGCCCAGATAGGGCCTCCTTGCTCTATTACAGTACCTCCACAGCTATCAGATGGAAGAAGTGAAAACCTGTCACACAGAGGTGCTTTAAGGACACGTCTGTCACTGTCAGCAGTTTGTCATCACGCTGTCCTGACTGACAACCAGAAAGATGTTTCGGCTTTCAACTGTACGCCCGAGAAAAACAGCAACGCGTTTCCATCCCGGCATGAAAACCCCTTGCTTTTGTTTCAGTTTTCATGCTGGTTTGCAGACAGTGAGAAACCCATAATGAACCAGAGCGCTGTTTCCCTTTATTTGAGGAGTATAAGCACTAATGTGAATGAGGTTGGCGCCTTTTCTCCTCGCCATGCGGGTGGTCAGGACAGCATGCTTCTCGGTGTGTGTAGAATAGCTTTGTGCTGCGGAGATCCACTGTAGTTGAGTGCATTCAGTCCGTTTCCATGCATGCATCCTGGCATTTGAATAACATTTTTCATGCTTGCTAGAGACGCCTCGCTATTAGCAGTGATGCTTCAGGCCGACCTGCAGCCAGCAAGGAGATTTTATTGGGGTGTATGTCAGCCTCAGTGTGGTTTCTTGCCTCTCTCTCTCTCTCTCTCTCTGTGCACGCTCCACCCTGACCGCTAATGCCGCAGAACTGCAAGATGAGGTGGAGCTGTACAGTTTGTGCCTGCCATCCATGGTGTCATGATTGTTTTGATTAGTGATTTGTAGCCATTCTTGTCCTGCAAGACCCGGTTTGTCGCTGTGTGCCAGAAACAGTCCCAACACTCCGCTCTGTGTTTAGTCTGTAATACCAGAGATCACAGGATATTCAGCCAGGGAGAGATTTGTTTCCCAAATAGAGCTTTGAGTCTTCATTATCTGTGTGTCTGCCTGCGGTCTGAGTCACTGTGCCAGACTCTCACCCCCTGACAGCACTTTAATGAGGATTTGGGATCAAGCTACACATTTTAACTCCAGCTGCCCATTGGAGCAGATTGGGACAAAACAACTGGTTTTGTTGTCAGGTCTCATTCAGGTCGTGTGTGCACAGGTGAGCGCTGCGATCACAACCGGTACAATCGGTGTGCGTGAGTTTCCACCGCTGCTGCATTTGCCTTGCGGTTTGAAACGGCATGCTTTGATGTGTCTTGATGGTCAGGGTGGAAATGTTCCTCTGTTTGCTTTCGTTGCTTCTCTCAGTTCTCCAGTTCTCACACTGCCTTCTGGAAAAAGCCACATGAAGCGAGCAAGACTTGCCTCCCAGTGGTGGAGTTAGGAATGTACACTACATCCAAAACCACAAAGCCCTTCTTTACAGTCTAAGATCTTATCATTCTGACTTCTTGTTTTGTGTTTGCAAAGAAATGTTGGGTTTTGATCAGTCATCATGCATAAGTTCAAGGACACTGTTTCAAGCTAAAGAGCTATGAGGACTTACATGTGATATCCATGGTCATTGTGAAAGCTCTTGTATAGTTTTTCAGAAATCATCAACTGAACTGAATTAAGTTAAACTGATCACTGAAGCAGTGCTGGGCGATATAGACAAAATCAAATGTCACATTATATTTTATCAAATACCTTAGTATCTATATTGTCACTATATTGCAGCCTTTAAAACACTTTTGCCATATCATGACATAACTACATCCAAAATCCTAGACAATATCTAGTCTGATATCACAGTATGAATACATGATCAATATATCACCTGGCTGTACCATGAAGTTGATTTTTGTTGTTTTTGTTTGTTTCTGTGCAGGGATCCTGTTTTCTACTCTGGTGTTTGGGCCTGCTTGCGGCTTCATCCTGGGATCCCTCTGCACTAAGTTTTATGTGGATGCTATCTTCATTGACGCTAGTGAGCCACTATTTCTATTGTTGCACTGTTTTTCATTGCTGTCTCCTGTGGTTTTTCTGTGTGTTTATGGTTTAGTAACTTCTGTGCCCGTGTTGTGCTGCTCTGCAGGTAAACTGGGCATCACTCCCGACGACCCCCGGTGGATCGGGGCCTGGTGGGCAGGCTTCCTTCTGTGTGGTGCCTTACTCTTTTTCTCAGCCCTCCTAATGTTTGGCTTTCCTCAGTCCCTGCCGGTCCGGGAGGGGGAGGGTGGGGCTGACAGCGAGCAGGCCATGCTTCCTCCCTCCCTAAATACAGACTATGAGACTCCCAAGCCCAGCAATGGGGTGGTGCGCAACCACGAGCCTGCCAACAGCCCCACCTGCTGTCAGCAGCTCAGAGGTGAGAGTGCGCAGCCACTACAATGTATTTTAGTGCAATGAACATTTACATTCTTTGCCAATAAAAATACCACAAGCTCATTATTGTAAAAAAAAAAAAAAAAAAAAAAAAGGCAGACACCAAAAAATTTTATGTTCATTTATGCATAACATAAACATAACATACATACATGTATTGATATTGACTGATTGTAAAGAAGAAAAGCTTTATTTGTAAACAACAGATCATTAGGTTCTGACTTCCAATAACAATATATTGGTCGACATATTTTATACATAAAAACACACATTTGTAGCAAGGCATTCTCATTTGGTAATTAAATACTTGTAATAAAGAGGCTTGATATTTTACAGTTGAACAATAAACGTATTAAATTCTTAACACAATCTGCAGCACCATCTGCTCCGCTGTGATACACCACTCTAACAACTCACATACTATACAAATTACTGTAAACAATACAGTCTGGACAGACTGTTTAACATTAACACTGTTTTTACACATCTCAAGTGATTTAACAGCAATATGTGGCTTTTATTTAACCATTTGACCTTAAATTCCAGTGGATATCCCAAGGTGTCCAAAGATACCAAATATATCCTGCTGAGTCCCAGGGAAATGTGTATAAAATGATGCACAAGACATCTAGATATTTTCTATTTGATGTAATGGGGTGGCCATAAAAATAATGGCAGAATATTTCTCTCAATTTAAGTTTCAGTGAAGCGTTGCAACCAGCCGATATGGAATACGTGTGTGACATTGCCATACAATATAGAAAAAAATGTTTTTTCTAACTTTGAAGCTAAATAAGGGGAAATTTAAGGGAAAACCAGAGTTCAGCCGGCTACGTTACTCCTGAAATATAATTTCATTCTCCCCAATTCCACCCCACATACCAGTGATCCCCAAGGTGACCAAGCACCTCCTCTCGAACCCAGTGTTCACGTGCATCATCCTGGCTGCCTGCATGGAGATCGGTGTGGTGGCCGGCTTTGCAGCCTTTCTGGGGAAGTACCTAGAGCAGCAGTTCAACCTCACCACCACCTCAGCAAATCAGCTCTTAGGTTTGTATACAGCTAATACATGCATGCTCACACTGCACACACATACACAGACACACTTTTCCCCTCTCTTTCCCCCTCCCCTCACACATTTGTATTCCAGTATGATAAACAGATCTTGACCCTCTCTCTGAAGGTATGACGGCCATCCCGTGTGCTTGCCTGGGGATCTTCATGGGCGGTCTGCTGGTGAAGAAGCTGAACCTGTCGGCCCTGGGAGCCATCCGCATGGCCATGCTGGTCAACTTGATTTCCACTGCCTGCTACGTCTCCTTCCTGTTCCTGGGCTGTGACACAGGCCCGGTCGCTGGAGTCACCGTCACATATGGCAACGAGTAAGAGCACAATAAACCTATCGCAGTCATTTGCATTCACTGCAGGCAAGAGGGTTACTGCCCTGCTTA
Organism: Neoniphon sammara; assembly: GCA_900302535.1. Classification (NCBI taxonomy): domain Eukaryota; kingdom Metazoa; phylum Chordata; class Actinopteri; order Holocentriformes; family Holocentridae; genus Neoniphon; species Neoniphon sammara. The sequence goes on from OMKZ01023447.1 coordinate 64,888, forward strand.
TTGGTCTGATGTAAATGATTATGGTGACTTTGGGACACCTTGCTAACCTGAAAGAGACAGGGACTGTATGCAGTGTTTAACTCTTAGTGTCCTGTAATGTCCTGTACCAAGTCAATACCAAAATGTTGAAAATGATACTGATACTTGATAGTATCAGTTGTATCAGCATAACTTGATCTCTCACTCTGTAGCTCAGTGTTGTTATTCTAAGCCTCAGCCTGTATGTTTAAATGCTGAAAACAGTTAAAGTTACAATCATGGTTACAGGACTGTAAATCAAAATGAGAGCATGTAATCGTACCATTGTATTTACTGCAGGACATTTCATACTGCAGCTCTAATTTGAAAATAGTATGTTGTTCGGCTGCTTTGTTTTCTAATTGAAGGCTACAGGCTGATGTTGCACTTGTACATTGTGTTCTTATTCTAATGTAGCCTATGTACTTGAAACACAAAGTTTCTGTTAGCTTCTTAATGTTTATACAAGGTTTTTAAATAAAGGAGTGGGAGCTGAATGGAATTGCTGTTTTTGCTGTCACATTCAATCAGGTAGTAAGAATCATGGAATTTCATTGGTGTCAGTGCTGTAGGCAAACGGTAGAGTGTCTGTTAGAGGAGAGTGCTTTTAAACAGCTTTTTTTTTATATTTTACCTGATATGTATTCACAGTGAGAATGAATATTGAAATTCCTGTGTACTCTCTGCTCAGGACGCTGCGGAAGGGCCAGAAACCAGAAGCTCAGTGCATCAGTAACTGCAACTGCTTCACCTCCTCCATCAGCCCCGTGTGCGGCGCCGACGGCGTCACCTACCTGTCTGCCTGCTTCGCCGGCTGCGTGAGACCTGCGAGCACAGACGCATCATCAACCATCTCACAGGTCTTCACCCTGCCACATATCACCCACAGAAGTCTAGTGACAGCTGGAAACAGTGCCTCACGTCAGCAAAAATAGAAAATAAAATCTATGTGATGGATACCGTTATTCACCTAAAGAGCAGTGATGGGCAAATGCTATATAATGCCTTAGTGAAGCTGCTTAGTTAATTATTCAACAGATAGTACTGATGATGGATTTTTTTTTTGCACTAGTAAAAATAGTCCATATTCTGTCTTTTAAAGCTTGCCTAGTTCAAAGTCAAAAAAATCAAAGTTGAACTTGTGAAATACTGAGTATTTCACAGTTGTGTCATCACTTATCACATGGTGGATAATCAAGTAATGCTGTGACATGATGATGACTGCGGATTAATATCTTCTATATTCAAATCACATGCAGAGAGAATATTGCTCGCAGCTCAGCAGTGTGAAGTATCACCATTACTGCTGTCTTACTGCAGCAGTCTGAGCAGTATGTTATTCATTTGAAACTCAGATGTGCCACTTGGTCACTTTGCTTGACTGTTTTACGAGCTTTTCCTCAACATTTGTCCGAATATAAATGAAGTGTAGAATAAATGGACAATAACATGTTCTCCCTGCAAACTGCATTACTCATTTTTACATAGTGCAAATGTTTCTTAACTGAGCACTCCCATATTTTCCTGTTCACAGAACCTGACAGGGTGCAGCTGTATATCCAATGACAGCAACTTTGCCACAGCAGCTCCAGGAAAATGCCCAACCCCCGGCTGCCGGGAGGCTTTCCTCATCTTCCTGTGTGTGATCTGTGCCTGCAGCTTGATCGGAGCCATGGCCCAAACGCCCTCTGTTATAATCTTAATCAGGTATGATTGTGTGTGCATATGAGTGTGTGCGTATGTGAGAAAGAGACAGAAAGAGAGAGAGAGCACATTTGTATGTAAGTACACATGTGGGTGCATCACTTCCTGTACTGTGGGTGAATGGGTGTGTCCATGCACAAAATGCGTTCAGGAAACAAAATAAAAAGCAGAGGTTACTAATTTTTCCTTTTTTTATCTGCCTCTCTTACAGGACTGTGAGCCCTGAGCTGAAGTCATACGCCCTGGGAGTGCTGTTTCTCTTGCTCCGGCTCCTAGGTAAGAAGCATATCAGAATTTTATAATCATATAAAATAATGTGCCGCAGCTGGGCAAAAAACAGTGGTGCATATTTCTGCAGCCATTACACCTCCATGTACATTCCAGTTCCTATTCCAAGCTGTTGTTATAATGGTTAAAAATTATATGAATGCATGTGATTATATATGACTAACTGTTAACTGTGGCCATACTTTGTTCACAATTACTGTTCAGTTAGACCACAGTCATTTTACCTGAAATAAAGAAAATAAGGGGCTTTTAAAGTGCTTCCTAACTACCTGTTTTCCTTTTTTATATATATTTAAAATATCATGTCAGGTTTAAATACTGTGCATCACACAATAAAGTAAGCAAATAAAGAAAGTCTCCATTGCATTAACCCAGAATACAGATCAAGTTGTTGTTCGTCTCTTTGAAGCTGTTTGTGGAGAGACACAGATTCGTCACACAGAAGAGCTAATGGCTTCAATGAATCTTTTATCTGTCTGTTTCACAGGATTCATCCCCCCTCCTCTGATCTTTGGTGCTGGGATCGACTCAACATGCCTTTTCTGGAGTTCAGAGTGTGGCGATAAGGGTGCTTGCTTGCTGTATGACAATGTAGCTTACAGGCATCTGTATGTGAGCCTTGCCATTATTCTCAAGGGCATCGCCTTCCTCCTGTACACCACCACCTGGTATTGCTTACGCAGGAACTATAAGAAGTACATCAAAAGTCATGAGGGCCACATGACGCCAACTGAATTTTACCCCTCTCTCACAGACATGGATGGTCCCAAACTAGTGGACAGGACAAAGTTCATATATAACCTGGAGGACCATGAGTTTTGTGAAAATATGGAGTCAGTTTTATAGTGTGTAAAGCAAGAGAAGGACAATGTAGAATATTCAAATTCTCTCAAAGGATTATCCTATGAATTTATTCTTCTTTTCTTCAAAGGATAAAAAGAACATGTTTTGATAATGGTAATATATTTAATGGTCCGTTCAGGTCACAAGAGACTGTCACTGCTCTCTGCTCCACATCTTTTATAAACTTTTGCAAGGGTCCATTTTAGTCGTTAACTTATCAGCGAGGTGTTGTCCAGTGCCAGTAAATTTCTGTGTTGATTTGGTGGTAGAAGACGACTACAGTACTGTTTTGGCTCAGTCCTAGTTGAGTATTAGTGGGTGCACACGATGCTACAACTTATAGTTGCCATATTGTTTTAGGTCTGTCATGATTCCAGTGATCTGTGTGAAAATGACAGTTTCCTTTCAGTCAGTGCACTGTGTGTCCTGTCTGTCATTCTTCTCTCTGAAATGAGATTGTTATTAGAAAAAAAAATGTTTGGGTGGTTCTTCATTTATTCATATTTAAGAGTTGCCAAGTGTTTACAACTAATAGTTCATTCTGTAATGCTTTTCATTTCGGTGAAGCAGAGAAAGTTTTTTTTAGGAACTATTAAAGAGAACAGAATCAGTCTGGTTGTTGTAATGGCCTATTAGATGCTTTTAATTGTCAAAAAAAAATCAAGTCTAACAATAATAAAAGAGAAGGTGTTTTATGTCATCATGCACTGTTCAAATTTTTGTTCTCTTGCTGGATCATAGACACTGTTTTTGATACTGCTTAGACTAGACTGTGAAGTCTGTCTTTTATAGGTGCAAACATTGTGCAATTCATATTTAATACTTTCATCTTTATCATTAGTCTTGTGTCAGACTGCAGGCTTGTTTTTCATTATAGCAGTTTGTTGTATTTTCATGGATGTTTGTTTTTTCATCTGCAGAGTTTATTCAGCCTAATATGTCTTAATGAGGGATTATCCAAATAAGAATGTTATTTATATTTTCTTTTGTCTTTTGCACCTAGTAAAAGAGCAAAGAAAAAAAATCAAGAAGAATATTTGTATGTGTTTTGACATTCAAGTAAACAGATTAGGAGTAATATATTTGTTTCATTAGGCTCAGAATGTTTTATTAGATTGTATTTGAAAGGACAATATAAAAATATATAATCTAACTGTATGAAAATGTGTGTGACTGATATCACAGAAGATTTGGGACAATTCATAGCACTGAAAGTGGTATGTTGCTTTATTGGGGCAAAGAGATACAATTTGTGTCTTCAAACTCAGCCTATAATATCTGGAATAGTTCAAAAATCCTACAGGAGGATGTGTCTGCACATTGTCAGACAAGGTAAACAATATGAGGAGCACACTGATTTATTCCTGGACGTGTATTTGATGAAGTTTTTAATGCTTGGCACATATGACTTATTATGTTACTGATCTCTCTACAGTTACAGTTTTGGCATTGTCCCTTTTCTTACACTTTTTGTATTGCAACATATCATTTATTTTACTCTGGAAATAAATTATTTTTCAGAAAATAAACAATTTTGAAGTGTTTCAGCCTTCATTTCAGTGACACTGTCATGTCAGAGACCAATGACACAAAGGATTATAAGAGTATTAATATAGTGCGAATTTCACAAAATGCACAGACAGGTGACAAATTTTAAAAAAATTAACACAAAGTGTTCTGGTAAGGTGTTGAAGCAAGTGCGGCAAGAAGCTGCTTCTTCAGTTTGGCAGTCAAGCAATCGTCTAACAAGGTGAAGTCAGGTGACAGTCAGATGCTGTCAGGTAACAAGGCTATTTGGTGGGCTGAAAACAGCTGATCAGATAAATTGACGTCGTGACCTGTCAGAACCTACGCAGTGCTTCGTTTTCATCCTCATCAAACCGTTCAGTGAGCCCTCGTGCCCCGTGGAAGAGGGCAATTGTCATCCTGGCAGAGAGCACTCCGATCACACTACAAATGTTTCATCATAGGATAAAGCTGAGCACTCAGAATAACTTTATATTGGCTTGCAGTGACCTTTTCCTCTAACGGGACAAGTGGACCCAAACCATACGCCCAGAAAATGACCTCCCACAGCATAAGAGAGCCAGCAGACCCCTGTGTAGCGTTCAGGGCTGGTAGTGCTCTCTTGATGAATGACATGCACTTAACCACTTGTGGAAAATATGATGCAGGATGACTCATCTGACCACATCACTCTTTTCCACATCTCTGTAGACCAGTGCCTATTGTCTTTGCACATCAATTTGAGCTCTCAAATGTGGGTTTGTCTTTTAAATGAGGGGTTTATGCACTGCAAATCTACTATAACATCCCTTTGTGTGCATTTTCTTTTGGAAGAATGGTGTTGATCCCTCCAGCAGAGTTCAGAGACTTGGAGAATCTATGGCAAGGCACACTGAAGCTCGTGGCGGCCCAGCATCCTTACATTTAATATTGTTTTTTCCTGTAGTTTGTCATTCGTCTATACATCATGAAATGCTGTATTCTTGCATTCCCTTACCCTATGATGTGAAAATCTCATTATGTCACAGCAGCCCCTCACAGGCTTTGAAGCATCTCGTGTAATTACATTATTTTCCATATAACACCCTATTGAGGCTTTAATCATGCAAAAGTTCTCATCAAACTGTTGGGGATCAGAACACTTAAAGCTGCATCCTCTATTTATAGCTCATCAAATTCACATAGTCAAAATTAACACAGGCCTCCAACTGCGAGCACAATAGGATATGCAAAATTGGCTACATAAGTACCACGGACGTCCCATATTTTGATTTGCACAGCAGGCTGAGCTTAATATCTTATTACAGTATTGCCAAGTATGAGGGAGTCATTGAGAATTGGAGGAGCCATACCAAAATGAGATGCTGGATATCATTTTCAATCCAAACATCTCTCCCAAATATTCTCCAGTAAATGTTTATGCAAATGGTTTTCAACAAGCGAGATCGAATATGCATTTCCATCATTCACCATTGCGCTGATTTGGGTTTTGATGCTTCCCTCGAGTGTGTGCATCTGTGTGTGTGTGTGTGTGGGTGTGTGTGCGTGTGCATGCATGTGTGTGCTACTTTGTGAATGTGAGCATCTTTGGAAAAGCTCGGCTAACAACCACACAGAAGTTTCATCTGGCCTGTTTACAAAGTAGGTTAGGATGATTGTTGATACGGCTTAGATCCTTTGCTCAGCCATGACAAATGAACACTGCAGAGGGAGAGAGAACAAAACAGGGTTTTGGGGCGGCTGAGACTTCATCCTTACTTACAGCAGCAGTAGTGGTCTGGACAGAATCCCTCATATTCCACTGGCTTTGAGGTGGCTCGACGTATAGATATGGAAAGGTCTATGCATACATTGTTAGGATTTACAATGCAGCCAAGATGCAATCGCACACTGTGTCATGTATAGAGGGTAATAGTCATTTCTGTGTCTGTGGGGAAAGATGTGTGTGTGTGTGTGTGTGTGTGTGTCTAGTGGAGTATTCAGGCTGATTCTTCAAATTGAAGCTGGGGGACTTTTAACATTTAACTTCAAGTTTCAAGAAGCCACGTAGAGCGACTTGAAAACCTTGACAGCTTAGTTTTAAGCTCCACCACTGGAAACGATGTAGAAAATTGGATGTCATTTCACACCATTTCATTTGAGCTATTTTAGTCCCTTCCCCAGTAATTCTTCTACTTATAACAATACTTCATAAAATAATGTATTTGAACTATCTCTTGCAGAGGACAGGGGGATGCTCACAGAGAATGTGGTGTAATTATGGTGTAATTAGGGTGAACCTGTATGTAGGTGTAGGTTTATGTGTATATGCAGATCTATGTGTAGGTATATGTATGTTTATGCATATGTTTATATATGAGCAAATATGTAAATGTCTATTTGTGTGCATGTGTATTTAGTTGACACAATGTAGTATACAAAGCATGAAGATGAATTTCCTCTTGTAGGACAATATAGATTCTATCTATCTATCTATCTATCTATCTATCTGTCTGTCTGTCTGTCTGTCTGTCTGTCTGTGATCAACATATGCACGTCAGTGGATTTGTGGCTTCACACCTTGTGATGATCCGTCAGGCCAGGCTGTTGCATCACACTGCACATAATTAATGTGAAGACTGATCAGAGAAACAAATTTCTCCAGAGACCCATGCCTCCACTTTATATGTACACAACATTTTAGAGGAATCAAAGCAGTGTCACTGCACTGTGACACAAGTCTCTGAGGCAAGGCTAAGCTTTTTCAGTGCAAACTACCAAGAGAAACAGGGAACTCCCTTGTGGTTTGTCACAAGGGAGTCAAATACAAGAGTACAGTCAGCTTTACTGGAATGAATTACACATTTTAATTAAGCATCACACTTTGCTAAAAACAATAAATAATGCATAAAAGAAATTCAAAAATATTAATGTGCAATTATTCTTTTTTAAGTTGTTTTTATGTTCTGCATAGCAGCCAGAGAAATCAGAGAAATGTATGCACTCTTGGGAGAAAACATGGCGTAATTACCATCATTTTCTAGCACTTGTAAATTAGAATGCAACATGCACTGACAAATGAAAAAATGAAGTGTGTGTGTGTGTGTGTTGAGGCCGTCTATTAATAGCACAATGAGACTCTTGAACACAAGAAATAAGCTGATGCATGACAATAGCTAGTCTCAGCAGCTTCAGCCGCAATTAACAATACTTTGATATGCACCTCACTCATGACGCTTGTCACACCAAAGAAACACAAATGCAATTACCACTCTTTGGACAAGTGTCCTTGTAGAAAGTCAAACATGAGAAAAGCCACCAACCTTGAAATAGAACACGCTGCAGGCAAAAGTTTGTTCCTTTTATCAACGGATGTCAATTAGCCTAATAGCTGCATTACCAAGAGCTAAACACAAAATATTACATGACAGCTCTAGCAGGGAAAAGAGTCTTAAAATACTTAAAATACAACATTCTGGGTAACAATTCACATTTAATTCACTAATTAATGCTTAACTAAACAATGATTAAGCATTATATTTGTTAGTTATTAAATATGCTTGAGTCATAGTCACCTAGAAATTTACTAATTTTGTATAATTATAGTATAAAAGGTGAAAATGTTCTCCAATTTACTCATGAAGACACAACATCTAATTGGTTATGGCAAGGTTTGAATAATCTATGCTTAATTGATATGCAGATTATGAGAACAACAATAAAGTTTGATGAAGAAGACTGGACATCTGCTCATGATGGGGGATGAGAAAAGAAGATTAGGTAGCAAATGTCCTTCCAGACAGGCTGCATACAGTGATAACACAACAAATCTATATATTGCATCTTGTAGAATCTGTTATCTTAATTAATGATTTGTTCGTTACAAAATTGCACAGTTCAGTTATTCATGATGCAGCACATACTGATACAGAAACCACTGGTATGTCCCCTTGTTAGTTAGCACTGTATTTTACCTTTCGACTTGTACTTAAACACTTTAATATTATCATAACTGAGTTCATAAAAACCTGTTACCAAATGAATTATTCAAATGATACTGTAGTGTAGTTGTTAATTTATCAAATGCTTATATATTATAATCAGCATAGTTCACCGTGATTGAGGCATGTGGACTAACCAGACCAACATGTGGTGAGCTAATACTTAATCATCAGCTGATTAAGCAGGGGATGATGGTTGTGTTGGGAGGCTCCCAGTGTGTGTATTAGGTGCAGCAGGTGTTCAAGCACAGCCTTGGTGGAAAAGAGCAAAATGTGCTTAGCTGGCTTTCCCTGGATAAATATAGGCATAAAATATTCAGTGAAAAATACAGACACAGCAGAGCAAGAGACAGTTACAGTGTAGCGCAAAACTACATATATGATCCAAGAACCAGTTCCATTTGGTTCCTTTATCCAACATTAGCAGTCAATATCCATCCATTTTTTACATCTTACAAACTAAATATTTACTGACAATGCAGGAAAATTGAAAATTTAACCTCCACAAACTTCTGAAAAGTTTTGCTTAGAGAGTGAAATAGTGTTTGGCAGCGCTAACTGTTTGGCAGGTGTTCCCAAATGTTTTCATGTTGAAGTAAGTGTTCATCCAAAAATGAAATTTTAGTCATTATTTTTTCATCCCCATTGCATTCAAAGCCTCACTGAAGGTTGTTTGTATGGTGTATCTGTATTTATAGTTTGCCTATAACCCATCCTTAAGTTCACAGGCCCATCCAAACAAAACAAAATAAAATCCAATAAAATAAACAGAATGTCTGTTAAATGTCTCCAAACAGTTCATGCAGCATAATGTAAGTGTTTTATAACCAAACAACTGCACTGTGGTCCCAAAAGTTCAATATTTACCTCCTTATCTCCTATATTTTCAATGCTTGGTTGCACACCAGAGCTAATCAATAGTTTGGGAGAAGGCTGAAATCGATCTACTGGGGTGAACTCGCTGTGTGTTTGGTGATTCTAAGGCGAACTTCATGAAGTTTCAGCTGACATGGGGATGAATAGATAATGACTGAATTTTCATTTTGAGGTGAACTATTCCTCTAAGGATCCTCTAAGATTGGAGAGAGTACTGAAAGATCCTACTCAAATAGAACTACCTTAGAACTACCTTACTGTTCCCTTACTGACATTTTACATAAGTAGAAGTAAAATTGCTGGTGTAAAAATTTGGAGTTCAAACTTTTGTGAACAGGAAAAAAACAGAAAATGCTAAATATATTGCATAGACACAGTATTACGAAATCTTATAGATTACTCTTC
>OMKZ01023454.1:0-11278 GCA_900302535.1 Neoniphon sammara
ATTTGTGATACTTTTTTGAGGGGTGTCAATCACACAACCTAAGACAATGAGGAATATGATGCTTGCTGGCCTGTTTCAACAGCGCTCAAGTAACAGGTTGGAACCAAATCCAATATTATGTATGGCGACTTTGTCTAACAAAAAAAAAAACAAAAAAAAAAACAAACATACTAGCACGTAACGTTATTCAGTCAGAATGTTAGAAAGTAAGTTACTGCTGTCTGTTTTTGGGTGCTGTCTGCAATGTAGGCTAAACGCTAGGCTACTGTAGGAAAAATCTCTGCACCAAGCACGATGTTGGATTGTGCTGCAATTAGCATTACATTATTCTTTGTAAAACTCCACTGTTTTTGTCATTCTAGCAACTAAATGTGGGGGAAAGATTGTTACAGGCTTTGGGTGTGTAACTTAGCTGGTTACCCTGTGGTAACCTAGAGTTGCAGCTGTGTGCCTGTGTGTGTGTGTGTGTGTGTGTGTGTGTGCACTGCCTGAATGAATCGCTTACATATAACTGGCTAGTATTTTTAGTGATCAGCTGAAGGTGAAAAACAGACCTTCAGTCTACTTGAATGAGTTGTTTTTTATTGGCTGCATAGTCGTGAGCTTTGGACAGATGTGTGGTGTCGCGCACATTTTTTTTCCCTTTGGATTTTCATAACAGGCTACATTTAAACCCGGTATTAAAGGGAAATGCTTACGGTTTTAAACCGTGGTTACTTCATACCGTAATATACCATGACCATGGAATACCTTTACATCCCTAGTTATAACTTGTTCGAACAGAGGATCTATCACCAAAACAGTACCGCTAACATTAGCTAAACTCATGAAAAAGGTTCAATACAACTTTAGCTATGTAACTGCATTTAATATTCTGCATGAACACAGAACACAGCCTGTTAGCATGTATAACTGTTTAAAACCCAATTAAATGTCCACTGTTAACAACAGCTTTGGGTAATGTATTGCTGTAGCAATATATTAGACAGAAGAATGGTCAGCCATCATTTTTCCCTCAGGCCACCTTGCTGATGAGCAAATTACTGACTGAGTGTGTTCAATTTGTAGCCTGGAGCAGGCCAACACCTTTTAGGAGGGATTTAAACTTTATGAAGGACAAAGACAAACTGTTTCTGGACTAGTGCATTGTTTAAAAAAACGTGAATTGTTTTTGTACGTATGGATATATTTGTATTTAGTACATGTATGAAGGCATGTAATAGCCCAAATGGCAGTCTACTTGGCATACCATGTGTATTTTTTTTTTCTTTCCCTAATTTATTTTAATTATTCTTAAGTAGTTTATTTCTATTGTTATTTACTTTATGCCAAATTTGTAGGCAGAGAACTTAAATGCAGACTCAGACAGATATGCTAGTAGGAGGTAAAATTGAGGATTTTACTGAAACTGGAAGGCAAGACAGAATATAAAACAGTTGAAAGGTCACTTGCAAAAATCAGTCTAATCAGGCAAAAATATAAAATCAGTAGACAGAGGGCTTGGTCAAATTTACAGAAAGTGGCCATAACACAAGACAGGTAGGCAACAGGTAACAGGCAAAAGCAAAACTAGGCACACAAACACTAGAGAAGATCTGGCAGAGAACTAAGGGAACTGAACTGGTATGTATACTGAGAGCACACATGGCAAGACAAGATGCAGCTGGGAGGGCAAGATGCAAGCAGACAGGTGATTGGCAGGTGGACAGGTGAGGTGGGCACAGAACAGGCAGGGTGGGCAGGTGAAGCGGGAAACATAGGCAGTACTGATTATGGGACCTAGATGAGGACAAACAGAACACACTGACACAAAGATAACAGACAGACAACAAGAACACAGCGAAGACACACACACACACAGCAAGAGAGAGAGAACTGAAAGACCAAATCAACCAGAGTTAGACCTGTTATATAGTCTACACAGGCTGTTTGCTTACATAGTACACACATGCAGAATGACTTCTCTGGGTCCAGTCTGAGGTTATGTGTATAGGGGAAACAAAGGCAATGTGATGCTGGAGAGAGGTATTTAAAAATGGTGCCCATAGAGCCCAGAGTGCTTTACTGATGCTCCGTGGCTGCCTAGATGAGTTTTGCACAAAAAAAAAAAAAAAAAAAAAGATGGTATGAATTAATTATGTCAGATTCTCTTCAAAATCTGCCAGCGTTGCCTTTGTTTACACATACAAATGTACAAAATTATGTCTTCTTCTGTGTTGGTAGTTGCTCTTTACCAGCAATTATCATTTATTGCCCATACCTGAACTTACACTGTTACATTACAATAGATATTGGCGTCAATACTCGTTGTCACACATGGCAGTTGGGCACAGCAGATTGATGATGGTCTGCTCTGCCTGGCGTTTCGGCAGATCAGAGTGACATCCAACAGAGCAGTGTCAATCAGACAATAGGACAGGAGGATGGTTTCAAGTTTGTCTGGAGATTCAGAACTGGAGAAGTGGTGAGAGAGGACATCAGGCTTAATATTCTTAGAACCTGGTCGATAGGGCAGAGTGAAATTGAACCTGGAGAAAATCAAGGCCCATCTGGCCTAATGTATTTCAGATTCTTGAGATCTATCCAAACCAGGAATGCTTTCTCTGCCCCCTCCAACTAGTATCTCTATTCCTTCAGTGCCATTTTACTGCTAGCAGCTCTCTGTTCGCAGTATCATAAATCATCTCTGTTGGAGAAAATCATTGCCTTATCCCTAATATGTGCTGAAACGTTGATTTTTGACTCAATAAATAATACTGTATCAGAGTTATGAGTGTGTGGCTTCCCTCCCCTCCTTTTGCTGTCTGCTCAGTAAGCCAGCACCTCACCAATTCAAGTGTGCGTTCCTCTTCAGAAAGTTGAGAGTAAATAAACACATGGATGGAGTTTGTCTTTTGGGAATCACTGTGACAGAACATAGAACCCACTCAAAATCCAAAGCATCTACCTCCACCAAAAACTGAAAACTGGGAGCAGGACACATGAGAACAGGAGCACATATGAACTGTTGTTTCAGGTATGTAACACCTGAGTCCAAGAGAAGTGGACCTTTGGTGAAACAAGAGCAGTAAGAGAAGGAGCAATGGTACTATAGTCACAAATGAATTCACGGTAAAAAGTGCCAAACCTGAGGAAGCTTTGGAGTTCCTTTTTGGTGTTGTGTTGAGGCCATTCTAGCACTGCCTTCACCTTCCCATAGTCTTTCTCAATTTTCCCTGCAGCTACGATGAAGCCTAGGAAGGAAACTGAAGACTGATGAAATTCACACTTTTCTACTTTCACTCACAGTTGATTTTCCAGAAGATGCTTCAACACTCATTGGATGTGCTATACATGGGAACACACATCCGATGAGTGTTGCAGCATCGTGAGACTGAGAGAATATCATTATTATGGTTAACACAAATTGGTTGATCATATTCCTTTATACATCCACCATAGCTTGGAGGACTGCGGGGGAATTAGTGAGTCCACAAGGCATCACCAGATATTTGTAGTGCCCACCTGGAGAGTTGAAGGTAGTCTTCCACTTGTCTGTCTCTTGGATCTGAAACAGGTGGTAGGTGTTTCTCTGGTATAATTTTGTGAAGATGGTGGCTCCCTTTTGCAGTTCAGAAGCGGAAGAGATAAGGGGGAGAGGATAATGGTTCTTTACAGTGATGTCGTCTAGAGGTTAAAAGTCAATGCAGGGTCAGAGACAAATCAGGAAACTCTTCAAGCGTGGGTGACAGAGTTCACAAACCCTTGGGTGGAAGAAAGATAATGTGAGAGAGAGTAAGGGTTCCATCCAATGATGGTGTTGTTAACCCTGTCTATTTGAGGGTTATGTTTCACTAGCCCCGAGTGGCCTAATACTGTGGCAAACTGGGGAGAGTCTATGAGATGAAAGGCAATCTGTTCCCAGTGGTTACCAGACTTACAGGTTCAGAAATTAGGTTTACCAAAGGTTTAGTGTTCAGGGAACTGGGCTTCAGAGGGGTTGGCAGTTCATTAGAGGAAACTTCAAGTTGTTTAAACAAGGATGAGTCAATCAGACTTTTGTCAGTACTGGAGACGATCAGCACCGTGAATTCAACCTGTTGCTCTTTCCACTGCAACACTGCTAAGAGAAGAGATCTGGGCAGTGTTACAGTGGGCAGTGTTAATTTATAGGAGATTTCACTGTGGATGTCAAGGTTACCAATCACTCCTGGCTTTCCCTTTTAATGGGCAAGAGGCAATGTAAGGCCCAGGCGGGCTACAATGCAGGCAGGAGTTGGTGGAATTCTTCTGCCGTCACTGTGTGGGAGACAGTCTGGTTCTGTCCATGCATGGGCACTGCGGACAAATTAGAAAAGACAGAATCTGGTGGAGGGGATTCAGTTGTAAAGGGTGGAGCTCAGTGTCTGAACGCTGTTGGAAAATCTTTCCCTCTGCTGTTGACCAAAATGATTATCTATCTTAGGGGCTCTATCAATGAGTGCATTGAGATCAGGAGGTCCAGAAGCCAATTCGTCTTTTGAGATTGTCTGAGAGTCCATTTAAGAAGGCATCATATTAAGCATCAGTGTTTCAAGCACATGCAGCCACCAAGGTTCAGAATTCAATTGCATAGTCTGACACAGTTCCTTTCCCTTGGCAAATCTGTAATAAGACTCTAGCCACCTCTCTGCCAGAAAACAATCTATCATAAACTTTTTTCATCTCCTTGGTAAATGCTTCCAAAGGTTGTTACTGGCTACCTGTGAGTCGCTTTAGTATATGGGTACATCTAAAGAGCAGCATACAGACACTCCAATCAGAGAACTGTAAGTCTGAGTTTCCTTCTGAGAGGAAACCACCATGAGTCCCATTGATCATCAAATCCAAATGTTCATGAAGTGAGTGAGCAAATATGAGTTAGGTGGAAAATTACTAATTCAATGGGCTGGATCCAAGCTATGGTAGCTTGTTTGGGGAGTAAATCTCTGGATTGCTTTTGCAAGTGAATGCAAGTCATTGAGCCTGACAGAGAAAATCTGATATCAAAATGAAAATTCTCCAAATCTAGGAGGGCTATCAGCTGGGTCATTGAAAGACAAGTTATGTAACCGATGTTGCTAATGTTAAGTTATTTCAAGTAGTTCATTCATAAAACATGCAGCCCGCTCAAAACTTCTCCACAACAATTGTAAATTCCCAATAGCAATCTTCCTCTTCTGCCCTGACATAGCTTCACCTCTTTATTTGCTGCTCCTTGTTTGATGGCACTGGTGGTGATGGTGCTACTGGTACATAGAGTCAGCCTAATAAAGCCATCAACTTCAACTAGACAGTTTTCCCTTCTTCTCTAATTCCTTCCCTGAATCATTCCCACTGGTTTAACCTTCCCATCACTTTTCAATCTCTTCCTTCTGAGTTTTCTTTGTTTTTATTGTCTCTATTAGTTACATTTGCAGGGCTTTGAAAATTGTCACAACATTAAAATAACATTGTCCCAACATTGGTGTACATAGTACCTGAGCTACAGTGGACTACTTTATCCTGGACAACTTTTCTTATGCCTTGAACTCTTTTCAAGGTACATTTTTCTTCACTTGGTCAACCTTCATTTATTTTCTCCCCAGCACAACGAAGGATTTAAGGGACTGCACCTATGTATAGCATGTAATGGTCCTCAAACTTGTATGCGTTGATCTGACCAATGTTGAAGTATAGTACAAAGCTCCTGCAAAGAAAGCTACATCTCTTTTAATCCCTAAGAAACTTGTTAAGCATCATTCATACATCAGGAAAGACAGTGTTGGTCTTGGTCTTGAATAGGACTCAGTCTGCACTTAAACTGAACCGGACCTGCTCATGGATTTAACTTGGTTGCCTTACAGCATTGACCTATACAGGTGTATCTCTATGGTGATGGACAGTGAAACTCTATTTACTCTGTTTCAACATGATGTCGTTCATTAACACCTAGATATATGTTACCAAATCTCACAAGCAATATCACATCAAATTCTCAGCCTCTTCCTATCTCAGTTTATGTTTCTACCCATCAATCTCTCCTCACCTTTTTACTCCTCTCCTCAGATATCTCCTCTGTCTAGGTTGCCCTCCACCTCCTCCCCTCTTCTTCTCTTTACCATTTTATGGGCTTGTTAGTTCCAGTTGAAATGCCAAATGACAAACAATCTAAACCCAGTGAGCTGCTACCTTGCTACCCTCATAGAGCGACAGAGACCAAACAAACAAGATAGGAGCTGGAAACAGTCCCACAGTACGCCCCCCCAAATGAGTTAGACTGTTAGACTGTTAATCACACATATGAGCCATGTTACAAGAAAGACATAAACCATTTTGAACCATTGAAGATGTAGCAAGCAGCATTAGACTGATCATCACTTTGCTGATTTTGTCATGTCATTTACAAAAAGTCAATCACTGTGATATGATTAAGGTCATTCAGTTTGACTGATTACACATTTACTCTGGAAGTGAAAAATACTATGCTGACATTTTGATCAGATTCAAATGTGCTTACTTCTTCTTCTTCTTCTTCTTCTTCTCATCATTATTATTATTATTATTATTATCATTATTATTATTATTATTATTAGCATCATTATTATTATAATTATTGTTGTTGTTGTTGTTGTTGTTATCATTCATATTATCCTATGATTTAAATGCTCTTTCATACTTTTCTATATTGACAAGGATAAATGGTGGAAACACAGAATAATTTTTTTTCCTGTATAAATATGATATAAAGACACTGAATACGAGTTCTTGCCAGCAGCAGTTCAGAAATATCAGCATCATAGTCTGCCTTCAAAAACCAATATTCACCAAACGTTCATGGTAGTTTTGTCCAGAAACACGGCCATAGGTTAGACATGGTTCCTTCCATGACACCAGCAGAACACACACACACACACACACACACACACACACAGACATACACTTTTCCTTTATCAAACATCTGCTGGTACTGTGTTTTACTGTTAGCTCTGATTGGCCTCAGTGAGTGACTGTTCCCTACCTACTATCAGGGCTATCACCACCTTCTATGTGCGTGTGTGTGTGTGTGTGTGTGTGTGTGTGTGTGTGTGTTTGTGCACATGTGCATGTGTTGTAAGTGTGTGTTTGTTTTCTCCAGCGGAGGGAGTTGCAGGGTGAACAAATATGTCCTTTTGAGTCAGCTGCAGAACTAATATTGACCAACGTGCTTGGTGACATGCGCCAGGTCAAATTAAGCACAGTAGCGACAGTCATAGAGGACAAAGAGCCAATGACATGCCTTATCACCTGGATGAATTAGCCTCTGTCTATCAGACACACAAGACACTGGAGAGGGAGAGAGCGAAAGACGAACACCAACATCACAAATAAATCATGGTGCAACTGTGCAGGATGCACATTTTGACCTGCCGCTTGTGTTGCATTTTAAAGGCTCCCCAGTTCCCTTTTGGTTTATTCTGTTCAGATAATAAGACCTGGAAAAGGGGATTAGCATGTCATATGGTATAGCAAAAGACATCTTTTGTGTGAGATGCTCGTTGCTGCCATGTTTTTGCACTGCACTTCCCAGAGATCACCTGTCAGTCAGACAGTGTGACCAGTACTGTGACATTTTTCTCCCTTGGATTTTGATGGATTAAGTTTGACTTTCTGTAGGTGGCACTCTTGTGTTTGTTCAGCCATGGTGGCTGTGACTGCCCATGATAACTACTTCTTCTTCTGTTTATTGCAAAACAAACAAAGAAAATATAAAACGCATCACTTCCCATGCAGGATTTTTCCAAGGGAAGAGCTACCAAACCGTGTGCTTACACCAGCAAATAGAAAAGCTCCTATGAACTGCATGTAGGTGGAATCACTATTGGGTTCTATCAAACAGAGATAGTGAGTAGCAAAGCATTTATTTATACGAAAACTTTAAGGATTATTACTTTAACATGGTCAAGTTTCAATGCTGGTGCTGTGCTGGTGGGGTGTATGATGGGGAAAGCAAGTTGTGAGAGAAGGGTTATGTACATTTTGATGAGGGTGATACCAAAAATTATAAAGTTACCAAAATTGATAGGGTAAATAAAATGGGGAGTGTGTTTGGATTCCTCTTTGTGGGGGTGTGAATGTAGTTAGGAAATTTCATGCTTGTTTTTTAATTACGTGTGGACTGGGACATAGGTTCCCCAACATTGACAGGGTTCCTTTTCTAGGAAGCATAAGCCCAATCAGCATGGCAATCCATCCATTACATTGGTGAATGGTGATATGGTGAATCATGTCAAATGTTTGGCCTGAGGATAGAGCTAGAGGAAAGGTCATGGGATCACCCAAGTTGAAAGGGTGCATGCTCTGGGTTGTTGGGGATTCATGGCAATGTGCCCAAGAGACTTTAAAATGTTAATTTAACATTGTGGCCTAATGGTGGTGCTAGAGGAAAGAGCATGGTGACACCAAAATTGATATACTGCATGTTCTTGGTAGCATGATACACACTCGTCACATTTCATCACATTTCATGCAGTAGATTTTGAGATGTCAATTTTGGCATTTTGGCCAAAAGATGGTACTAGAGAGAAAAGTCAGAGGATAAAAAAAAATCAAGAGGAATCTTCCTTTTGGGTCTATGAATGCACTCGCCAAATTTCATGCCAATCCAATAATAAAATTTCGTGATGTCTTTTGTACAAGTTGATATTTTGGCCTGACAGTGGTGCCAGAGGAAAGGTCTTGGGGTCACCAAAATAAAGAGGGTGCATGCTTAAGTGTTGGATGGACAGACGTGCGGATGCCGTGTTTGGCTCTGTTCTATGGTACCATTTTAATAAGATGCTGTTTGCAGTGATTTTCAATATAATGCCGAAGAATTAGCGCACAGTATGTTTTCTATAATTTAACCTGATGATAGAATACCAGATTAAGGAATGACAAAATTTGTTTGGCCCCCGGCAGCAATCTGGGTTTCTCATGTGGTCCCCCAGGAAAAATGATTGCCCACCCCTGCTCTAGAATCAAGCTTTCTTAAAACACAAGCTGGAATTTTAGCTTTAGCCCACAATGTCTTCAGAACAGAGTACTATATTGCAAAAAATAACCAGCCTTACACGGATCATCCAGAACTAATAGAGGTACAGGTGATAAATGGTGTAAATGTTGGCCATGTTCTTCACTCAAATGCTACATTTACAGACATTGTACATTTTGTATCAAAAGTGATGAGGCAAGCATTATTGGCAAGTATCAGAGTGACCTGACCAAAGCTCACTGTTATTGTAGATGAAAGAACCTTGTTAAGCAAAAAGTCTTGTCTTGTGTACCTTAGAATGTCAGTAGATAGCTCAGAGCCCTTGACTTTCCTCTTAGATCTTCATGAGCAAGAGAATACAACCGCAAATGGAATCACCAGTGAACTACTGAACTGCCTGCTCAAATATGGTCTTGATGATGCTTTCCTTAAGGAATGTCTGGTGGGATTCTGCTCAGATGGAGCCTGTGTAACAGTAGGCAAAAAAGTGTACTCAAATTGAAAAGTAAGTTCCCAAGTCTCATAGGCTGGCATTGTCTGAACCATAGATTGGAGTTGTCTGTATCAGATGCAGACAAGCACTGCACAGAGACCAACCACTTCACAGCTTCTCTTCACAAGTTACACTGTCTGTATAATCAGTCACCAAAGAACTTAAGACATCTTGATGCTCTCTGAAGTAGGTGTATGTTTGAGAGGAATTGGTCGAGTCTTAGGAATAAGTTTGGTGGCTTTGTCTTTCAGAACAGTAAATGCTGTTTGGACAATGTATGCTGCACTGTACAATCACCTCACAGGTAAAGATGTGAACCAAAATTCAAGTGAAAGATGTATGTATGAGGGGCAAGGGGCTAGTTGAGTTTTATTGCTTTTGTTAAAAATCTTGGGCTAATGATGGACATACTTGAGGAGCCTTAAAACCTGTCTGAGGTTTTGCTGTCCAGAGACATTAGACTGTCTCAATCAATCTGATGAAAAGGCAGTTAAAGGTTTTCAACACAACACATCCTCCAACCCATACAACCACATAGGTCGATTGTTGCTACCCTCTTATATGACTCACAGAATACAACCAACAGGAGTGTTTCTTAAAGCCGACAACTCTCAAAATGGTCGCCTTTTGGTTACGTTTAGGCACCAAAACTACTTGGTTAAGTTTAGGAAAAGGTTAGGGTTAAGGTTAGGGTAAGGACCTTCATCGTCATGCTCACAATAATAAACACACAGAAACAAACACAAAACAAAACCCAAACACCCAGAGACGACCACTGGTCTTGCTACTCAAACATGGGTGTCCCGTGAAAGTCCTGTTTTGTCAATCCATCAGTCCACCCCTCTTCCCTATGTGGACTTTGACAATCTTTCTACTACGTTGCTTACTACCGGTAGGGGTACTACTTTAGGAAACTCTCCTGTTGGCCGTATTCTAGGTTAGAAACAAACGACCTATAGGGTCATCTTTTTTGTGGGAGGACGCTCTGGAAATTCATCTGAAAGATGTATGTATGAGGGGCTAGATGCAAAGTTGAATTCAATTGCTTTTGTTAAAAACTTTGGGCTGATGATGGACACATTTTAGGAGCTTAAAGACCTTTCTGAGGCTCTGCAGTCCAAAGACATTAGACGGTCTCAATCAGTCAATAAAAAGGCAGCTACAATGTTTTCGATACCATGAGCAGGAACCCAGACAGTGGTCCATTTTATAAAACTGCATGTGAGGCTGGGCAGCAAGGTGCTTTCAATGGCATAAGATTACAGAGCGACAGAAGGTAATACATCCCCGAATATTCTATGAAGCACTTAGCAAAAGCATGCAAACAAGAATGGTCACAGGGTCACTGGGTCTTTTCCCAAGCTACATAATAGAAATGTTGACCCCATACGAGCCACTTCGCAGCCTCAGATCCTCAGGCAGGGCCCTGCTGGCCATCCCAAAGTCGAGACTTAAATCTAAAGGTGACCACGCTTTTGCCATCAGGGCCCCTCGGCTTTGGAGCGACCTGCCTGAGGAGATAAGGCTTCTTAAAACCCATTTTTATAGAATTGCGTTTATGTGATGTGATCTTTTTATTCTGTCTTTTATTGTTTTTATTTAGTTATTTAGTTATTTCTTCTTTTCTTCTTTATTCTTATTTTGATTTTATATTTATTTAATTTTAACTTATTTCAACTTCTTGTCTTTTATCTTAATTTTGTCTTGCTTTAGTTTGGCCTTACTTAGCTTTCTGTTGTTATATAAAGTTATTATTATTATTATTATTATTATTATTATTATTATTATTATTATCT